>KZ505675.1:0-73259 GCA_002844005.1 Limosa lapponica baueri
TTTTTTTTTTCCCCTACAGACAGTGGGTGAGGAAGCTTTTGAAGTATGCCAACAAACACTATCAGCACAGCAGCTAGAAGACAAATGTATTTTGCTGGACACTTTAAAAATATTTAGGAAACCCTGTAACCCTAAAATGAAAATTGTATTTGAGCAGCACCAATTTTGGCCTCACCACGTTAGAACAAATGGGATTGACAAGTATACAGCCAAACTGCAAGAGAACAAGCAGCAGCAAGAATCTGAGATTACTGAAAATGATATGCTTAGAGACAAGGCTGTGTTCCATGTGACTTACAAAAGGCCAGGAAAGAGGTTATTAAGGGAGATGGAATTGTGCTTGCAAAAAAAGCTATAGACATCTGCCAGGTCTTGGAAGCCATGCAATGCTAAAAGTGATAATGTCTGGGCAAAGCATTGAAAAGTCTGTATAAACTGTCAGCTGAAACAGCATGAAAGGTAGCAGATCTAGAGATCAGCCATGAACAAGACATGCAAATCAGCAATGGAGACAGAGATGAGAGTGGCCTTCTTGCTGCTGAAAGTTATTCTGCATGGACACCACCTGAGATGTTAGCCCTGCAGCTATCTTCCCCCAGCAAAAAACTTCAGCAAAAATCACAAGGACCCAAAGTCTCTGCCAAGGCTATAACTGCCAAAAATGGAGGCGAGAAGATGTTTCAGCTTTTGAAAGCAAGAAGCCTTTTCTGGTGCTGGAGTTGACACTAAGTAATACCTGATTTTGTGAAATGAGCCAAGGACCTGATCAATGAAAGTTGGATCCTAATTCATCCAGAAATTAGAAAACATAAAGACCTATATCACTAATTGTTGCAGAAAGCCATTCCCCAGAATCACAAAATAAAACAGAGCTGTACCCTGTACCATCTGCAATCACAGGAAAAGGTATAGTGATGAGACCATGGGGAACAAAAATCATGGTATCTGTAATCTGACAGAATAAGTGAAATATTCATGTGGGAACATTACTGTTTTATGAACCCTGTGCATTGCAAAAAGATCCATATGTAACTTTTCCAGAAACTGGAAGAGTGGGGACAGAGGAGCCCCAGCTGCTGTGACACAAGGTGCCAAGGAAGCTTTTGTTTTTGTTTTTTTTCATTTCTTTAACAATTACTCCTACCTTCTCTGCTGCTGCTGCTGTTCTCGTGTGCATGGAATTAGCTTCACTTGAGAGCTAGCCAGAAAGATGGCTGGCATTGACACCCTTCACATTGTTGCTCAGGCACAGCAGAAGGTGAAGCTCTGCCACTCAGCCTGGGGCTAGGCAGGAAGAGGGAAAGAAAACCTTGAAGATGACTCAAATCCCAAGGAATAACCTGCTACCTGTAGGCCTCTTTGCTCCAGCAGTAGAACACAGAATGGGAGGTGCAGGTAAGTCCCAAGGGCAGTGACCTGGGCAAGAGATTGACAAAGGCATAGTCCACTCCTACCAGGCAGCATGGACTCGTTGCCTGTTTACCCTGCCACTTTTGTTTGTTTTCTTATAGCCACTCATCCCAGGTCCTCTGCAAGGAGTTTTTTATATATACACTATAGTAAAAAGGCATTTGAAATTTCTGAGCCAGGCAGTGCTGCATCAAGGGCCAGCCCATTTAAGGCTCCGTGGTCAGGTGGACTTGAGGAACTGGTGCTCAGCCCAGAAAATACCGGTGGCACTGTGCCTAAGACGTCCACCTAAGCAAACATAGTTTCTCTTGGGATTAGGGATGCTGAGCCACACTCTGGCGTTTGACTTTGCCCTTCTGGTTAAAATCAATAGCCTTTGCATTAGCAGTTTTCTGTAAGCAGTGAACTGCCTGGATGCTGCTGGAAAGTTGCAGAACTCTGCTGAGTGGTTTAACTACAAGCCTCTGCATTTGTAACTTTGAAGAGAGGGGATCCCAGGGAGCAGGTTCCTGGTGCGATCAGATGGCACCGATGTGCCAGGGTACCGCACAGGCAGAAGGATTTAAGTTCGACTACAGACACAAACCAGCGCCATGACCCTTGGCTGCACAGTCGCTGCCAGCCTTCAGACAAGAGCTGCTGCTCTGATTGCCATGCTCCTGCTTTCTAAAAGACAGGAGTCTTTCTCTGTTGTGAACCCAGGCCTATTTACCTAGGTAATGGAGGAAGGGGTAGTACACAAATTCGTTCTCCAGTTCTGCCAAGTATCCTGTCATCCTCCCTGGTGTGCCTGCTTCACAGCCCAGACTCTCTTAATCCTCATCCCTTGTCACTGCAGTGCCAATCAGCAGCCTGGAATCACAACGGGATGTGGAAACACTGTCTCCAGTGGCAGTTTACAAAACCTGGATCCGCAAACAGACAGGTGTATAAGCATGAGAATCAGGTGCATATTTAAAGCTATAGTATCTCTAATGAATAGATTTTCTCAGGCTTAGAACATAATCAGCCCTAAACCTTCCTCTGGCAAGTGGTGGATACTTGCTTTCACGCATATTTGCTCTCTGAAGAGAATTTTTATTTCAAGGAGAATTTTTCCATTCTTGTTGTTAATTGTTCCCAGTTTACAACTTATGCTTCCCCCTCAAATCTGTTAGATTTGTCTGCCACATCTGTACCATACATAAAAGTGGCCCAGAAAGCCAGAGCCTGAACTATGCCAAATGGGTGTTATTTAGATGCATTTAAGATTTTCTGCATCAGGCTTAGCAAGTACAATTTAGCCTGGAGAATGCTATGTTTGGCAAATCTTTTGCACATTGTTATTAAGGAGCAAAATTAAATCTAAAATAGAAAACTCAACTCCCCACTTTATATATAGCTAAGGCAATATTTTCTAAAGAGCTGTTCACAATGAAACTGGTACCAGGCAATGAGGCATTATTTGCTGTCTGCAAGGCCAGATAACAGACATCTAGTTTAACATCACCACCACCACCCCCCACCACCACCCTGAGGCTGGGACAGCTTTCCCAGCCAGCATCCCCACTTCCAAGTATGCAGCGAACAGCATCTCTTCTGGAAACTGTCCATTACATCTGAAAGTTCCAGCTGAGAAAGAAGACATCATTCCGGGTAAGACGCTGCTACAAAAGCATGTGAGGATCATGTGATTTTGCAGACCACCTATATGGGATCAAAGAGTGTGACTGTGAGCTGCTGGTCTGCTTCCTCAGCCAGAAAGGACAGACACTGCAGGGACAGACTGCCTCTGTGAGGTGTTTTCTTGGTCTTCTGGACTAGCTAGCTCAGCAGCCCCTTCCGCCTCACAGGGAGCATTCTCACTGTAAGCCCGATCATAACACCCTGGGTGTCCCTGGGTGGGGGAGGACCACTCCCTGCCACCCAACTGTGGTGCCCACTGCCTCTTTGTTGACCAGCTGGGGTTCGGACATCACTGGAGCTCTGGATGCAGTCTCACAGGTCCTTCTGGGGGCCAGCATCTCTTGGGTGAATCTAGACATGTAAATCATGGCTGAGACATACTCTCACAGAAAGATTCATTAAAGATAAGCAGACTTCTTCGGAAAGGCAGGGTATAAAGGCACCATTCATATACACAGCATAAATGTGAAAACTCCTCTGCTGCTATAGCTGATCAGTCCTTCAGCTGCCTCTCATAAGAGATATGTTCTTCATTTCCTATCTGCCCTTTTTCTTGATACTTGAACTGTCAAGAAATTAATTCTCCTCCCCTGTCCTATGTCACAGTGTCCCTCTCAGCCTGGTATTCAAAAGTACCGTATTCATTTTCATCAGCACTGGAAATATGTCTATCCTGCGGATGTGTTCAACAAAGATGTAAAAGGTACCACAGTCTCTTTAATATGACCTTGGCTTCCTATAAATGAAAACATTTCTATTTCCTCTGCTTTTACAGAAGCACAAATGTATTTTATTAACCATCTATTGATACATATTTAGCAAATATTGATCAATAACTGCTGTCTTGAGAAAAATCCATTCTTAAAAGCTTTTAGCCTCTGAACTCATTTCCTGTTTGCCAGTCTGTATAATCAATAGGCATATTTGCTAGGAAACAGGAAAGTATTGACTAGCTAGTGAGTGTATGAAGTAACTCAAGTGATTACTATTACATATCATTAGTAATTGTTACAGGAGCCTCTCTGCTGGGAGGCAGCACATGCCAAAGTTTTGTAGGATGAATTTGTAAAGAAAAAGAAATCAAAGATATAGAGTTTGTGTAATATCATATCGCTCATTTTATTTCTGTCAGGATAGTAGTATATTTCTCACACATAAAGAACACTTCTTACAAATCACAACCCAGAACTGTAGTGTTTGGTTCCCCAGAACCAATGTTAAACACAGAAAAAAAGCACAGAGGAAACTAGAGTCAGAAAAACTGCTGATATATTTCAGAGAAGTTGCTACATCAAAAATTTAAGAATAAAAGTGTTCCTTTGAGGGCTCTACCCTGCTTCCACACTAAGAAGAATTTAAGCCTATATATAACAGCATCTCCTGGGAAGTTTCACAATAACTGTAAATCCTCTTCACTAAACCTAATGGGTTGACTGCCATGAATTTGCTGCAAACTCCAGAGACATTGTGCTGCTTGGCAATGTATCTAGAACTTCTCTTGCATAAACACAGAACTAAAGGACCGGCTTTCACCAGGTTTGCTCCTGACTTCCTTTTTCCTTCCCTTCAATTGTAGGGAACACAGACCTCCAATGACATACAGAGTAGCCTCTCACCCATGATCTGTGAGGTAGTGAGTTGCAAATGTGCCACCACTTTATCCTGACATCACGGCAGCACTGCTGTATCCAGCCTTACTCCTTTCTTTTCTTTGGGTGTCAGCAGCGAATAGGGGCCTGGTTTACCTTGTAACATCTGCTTGGACACAGGGTGCCCCGTGCCGTAGTGACATGTATCAGGCATGGCTGGAAAAGCGTGCACAAACGTGATCTCCGAACAGCGATCCGGCCGTCTGACGGGGAGAGCTGTGGCTCTGGCTGGACCAGGCTACGACATTCCCACCACCGCTGCCCGCTAGAAGGCGACATGGAGTCGGCAGAAGATGATGTTGCTCGTGTCTCGGTGCCCAGGTTGCCTTCCTGCATATTACACTGCCCCCGGGGCAAAACCACCGTGCCGCAAGGGGAGTGGGGAAGGCGACAACCACCGACAGCTATCACAGCTGCCAGAGCCGTGAGATCTGAAAGTACTGCAGGCGTTTGCTGGGTCGTCACGATTCTCGTCCATTAAGCTGACACGTGCAAGATATGCACCATGCTACATGCTTACCAGCGGGGCAAAGATGAGGCTTGGTGAAGCAACAAAACTTGTTGGCTAGCTTGGGGCTGGATGCTGAATGATATAGAGAATTTGGAGATTGTGGCAGGATTTATAGCCCGCTCCATGGGTGCTCTATTGCTGTCTCATGAATTAGCATTTCGCTTGACCTCCTGGCAGTAGGACAGAGATGACTTATGCAGCCTTATGTAGCCCTGAAGTCAGCTCTGTGCCGAATAGCACAGCCTGCAACGGGGACAATGTCTGAAACAGGCTGAAGCGGTGGCCCTGAGTGACAAACATGCTCCAGTCAGCTTCACCATATTTTGTTTCTCCCCTGCTCCGAGACAAATCTTCCATCCTATGAACATGAGTTAAATTAAAGGCTGTCATGCATTACTGATCCACCTGATGCCTGCATTTGTCCATTCCAGTTATGCTCGTTCCAAACGAGCAACAACTCATTAACTTGTTGAGCTCCGACACCATGACTGCTTCCTCCTGCTTGGGAATCCCCCCGAGTCCTGCCCCATGCCCAACTGACTGCGGACAGCCTGCACCACGCAGCACCCCGCCAGGGAAGGAAAAGCACCGCAGAGCGTTGAGCAACTCAGTCAGCACAAATTGGTAGCAGATTTGTAATAAGTTATTTAACCTTTTTTTAAAACTATTTGCCCAGCTGTTGGAGCTGAAGGAATCTTTGATTGTGTAAACCTCTGCCCATGATTTTACTGTGTAAGTACTGGAAGTATACACTGTAAGTATACACTTTATATCACACATACATACATGTGTACGTGCACATACACACATATACATTTTTTTTCCAACTGTTCTCCCATTCAGATTCTAAACGCTGGTCCAGAAAGTCCCCTTTATTACCCTTTTTTTTTTTGACTCTTAAACATCTTTGTTTCTTCTTGTCATAATACCAGTTTTCATATGAACAGGAGGATTATTGCCAGCAAATGAAGCAACACTGATTAGTCCAGTATCTTTTTCAGGCAGTTACCAGCAGGGTAACACTAAGCCCACCTGGGAGAGGCAAGATAAAAATTGTGTATCTCACAAGCCTGACCCTCACCTTCAAACCTCCATCTGCAGTAACCACCAGCACAGGTATCTCGTGATTCCTTCCAGAGATCCAGAAAGGAAAGGGTCATTTTAATTCTGAAGAATTTTACTGGCAAACTGAACCTCTCCATACTCTCCCTTGCAACTGCTGGAGCTGCAGACACAGGGAGTGGTGTGGGACGGGTGGACAGAGGCAGCCCTCAGCAGCTCACTTCTCTGCTGCTGCACCTACGCACCGCATCCTGCTTCCACTCGGGTCAAGGGCACCCAGGTCCCCTCTGCACCTGTGGCCGAGGTTGCCTGCCCTGCTGGGCACCCCTCATTCTTCTCCTGACAGTCAGACTGTTAAACAAAGCCTAGCACTAGGCATCGGAATCCAATTTCAGCCCTCAGCTAGGGCTGTGTTCAGGGGTGCAGGAGGGTGAGACCAGTTTCTTTAGTTACCTGTTCCACTCAGCTCCCCAACATCCTCAGGGGTGTGGGAGATCCCTGTGCCTCTCCCACCAGCGGATCCCCACAGCAATTTGCAGAGGATTGCTTTGTTCCATCCCTGTTGGAGTACAGCTGCCAGCTGACACATGGAAGACACAGATGACTTGAGAAATCAGTTCCTCTCCTGACTCACATGGAGGAAAGATGCCATAGTGACAGTCAGTCACAGATATGAGAAACTGAAAATTAAAAAAAAAAAAAGAAGAAGGAAAGAAAAATACGCCCTAGAACTGCAGGGTGATATTCTAATGATATGAAATGGATGTGTCAAAAATAGAATACACCCACTAAAAATGAATATCTTTTAAAGAAATAAATGTTCTTTGTAGAAGATGAAAAGCTGCACAGAGTAACACATGGGAAGGCAAATAAATGAGTAATGGTTCCAGTGAAGGTAACCACGCCAGTGTGAGGAGCTTTTCCATTTCCCTGTGCTGCAGTTGTACAACTCCTTAGTACAGAGCACATGTATTATACACATTTTAATTTATTTGCCAGGCTTTGCATTTTCTAGGAGGACCAAGTCTTTGGAGCTGGACTGTGACAGGCAGCACCTGGTCAACCAGACTCCATACCACACTCAGTATACAAGAGCAGCTCTGTGGGCATGTCCCACATCCAGACACCCATAATTCCTCGTAAAACTGGACAAGTGAGCGAGGCTTGGTTGGCTAAAATTAGATATGCAAGTTAAAAGTTGCAAGCTTTTGTCTGACGTAAACAGGTAGCACCATCAAATCTAAAGACCCTGAACCACCTCAGCAGAACTGTATGCTGAAGGGAGGCAAAAAAGTTTTAGGACTCACAACAGACAAAATTACACATAAGCCCTTAGTGCAACATGATATTAAACAAGTAAATGGGTTTCCAGGTGTATGAATGAGGGAATAGGATTTAGCACTGAGGTCTTTCCTGCTCTCTAACGAGAACTGATGAGTTCAGTATCAGAATCCCATAAATTGTTCAAATGCCTATGCTTTTAAGTGATGTTAAAAATAGATTGCCCTATACTTTTGAAGGGGTGTTAAAAATAAATTGAAGAGACTGTCATGAAAAAAGAAATTGAGGTTTGAGGACAGCCTTATTGTGTAAGTGATTGAAGGAGCCTGAGCTGCTTATCTTATCACAAAAAAAAAAAATATCCAGAAGATAGAGGGGTGACTTGATTACAGAGTACAGGCAGATTCACAGAGAGAAAATCACAAATATTACAGGGATTTTTAACACGGATAAAAAAGACATGCATAAACTCACTGGCTGGAGTTTATGCCAGATAAATTAGAAACAAGGAGCAATTTGTTACAGAAAGGATGATTAACCATTAGGACAAGCCATTACTGAAAGCAGTGGATTCTTTTTTTGCTTCAAATTCAGCAAGAATATTTTCTTGGCAGGGAAACTTATTCCACAAGCTTATGGTGTTATATTCCGCAGCAATAGATGAAAGCACATCATCTCCACTGCAGCAGGTTGGGCTGGATGTCTCTTCTGGCCTTCAAATCTGGCCTCTTCTGGAATGAATTGAAAAATACCTGACCTGATGGTTACTGGAAATAGAGTTTTGAAGGTGAGGATCAAACTTGCAAGGTAATTTTTATCTCACAATGGCCTTTAATCTGGCTATTAATGACAATCCAGCATATTAAAACCATATCTCCAAACTAAAAATAAATTCCTTTTTTATTCCTAAAGAAACGCAATTAGATCAACATGAAATTGATGTGATGCCCCAACTGAAGGCAACGTTAGCTGGAGTGGGTATCATTTCTCAAGGCCTTCTCCAGTGACCTGCTGTGCCAGGAACATTATTCTTTGCGCTTGTATAAAGAGCAGAATACCTGCAATTAAAAATGTGCATGTTCTAGATACAACAACAAATGTCAGTGACAGAAACCTTATAAACAAAAGCACAGTAAAAGTCATATATTTGTAGCCACACAAGGGACGAACTTTTTCTATTAGCTATCTATTACATATAATTTGTATAAAGATAGATAAGAAATTAAGTCAAACCCTATTTTTTCTTACGTCTAAATGAACTCTGTTTTGACAATATTGTGCACTACAGTATATTTCCTAAATTATCCAACTTGAAGTTCACATCTGCCATCATATCTGCTTCGTAAATTCAGGCTGGTGTTGTACCAAGCAGCAAGACAACCTGAGCAGTTACACCAGGTACAGAGGAAGAGCTTCTTGCAGCAGCAAACACAAATCATTATTTGCTTGGCCACCAAAAAACATCTGCAATCACAATAATGGAGCAGCTACCCCCAGATTCTGGAGAGAACAAGCATATGTCTCTGGGAAATCCTTATACTACGTATATTGGATGCCCTTTACAACAGCTCGTGTATGTTGTGTGTACATACAAGGAGCTATACCTGCTCTCACAGTCTACCAAGGATGGCACCAAACTGCCGCCAAACCAAACCAAACTGGATAAGGCAATCTCCAGTTGCACAGAAATCAGCACTCATTCCTTGTGGCAGTAATTACTAACCATATTACACTACTGATGTTTTCTAGGTTGTATTTATGGTGTCTTCAGTCTGGTAATCTCACCCTACAACCAGCAAATCTCCTTGGGATGTCCTGGGATTAGCACACTGAACCTGTGAAAGGATCATCATAAACTGCTCTGCCGCTCCCAGACTCTCTGCAACTGACCATCTGAGCACAAAATTGGAAGGAAACTTGTTATTCCTGAACTGCACCACTTGGTGAGTTTGGCTGGGTAGCAGTAACTTCATTTCTGGCAGTCCAGTGTACATGTTTCTGTGGAAACAGAACCAGCAGAACGCACGCTCGTAGCCACTGGTTTGCTCCAGTCTCCATGGAAACAATCATTGCACAGTTGAAAAAAAGAGTAATGATTGCAAAGTAATGACTTACTGGAAGCTTCCCTCTGCCTTAATTTTCCTTTTGTGGTCCTTATTGTTATGAAAAAAAAGGGAGCATATATGATGGTGTCTCAAATCCTTGACATAATCAAGGTCAGAGTGAGAAATCATGGGACAAAACTCCCAAGCCCGGCACTGGACTCCTGAGAGAGGTCTGGGACACAAAGGGTGGGTTTGCATTCTGCAGAGGAAACTGGGACAAAGACCCACCCAGTTTGCACAGATTGTTACCTCCAAACAGAACCCATCCCAGACTGCCAGGACAAGGGAAAGAAATGCAGCTCAGAGGACTGACAGACACGTGTGTGCCCAGTGAGACAGCCCCGTGGTGTCTTGGCAGAGGGAGGAGATCCCCATATGGTAATGCCAAGGCACACATACCCCTTTCCCAATACCCTCAGCGTCCTAAGGGTTCTCCACGGAGCACACCAGCTTTTTGCTCTTCCTTTACTTTTTGTCTCTTACAGCAGTGCAGCAGTCTCAGTACTACTCCCACAAAACTGCCTCGCTTTCCATGACATGACCTCCAAAGCAATAACATCACTGCAACACAACAAAGATCCCTCCTATGGAAATGACGTGAGGATTTTCACATAGTCTGCATGTGACCTGAAGTTTTCGTATGTCTCTCCCTTTTCCTCTGAGGACCTTCACAGTGACGTCTGCATTTGCTTTCACCCACTCCCTTTTCTTTCCTCCCTAGGATCACTAACATCTTTGGTCCACATATATTTTGCAAGAAAAATTCACATGGGGAATTTTTTTTTTTTTTTTGTGAGCAAATACCATGCAGGATTGCTGGTTATTATTTCACCCAGCTTGCCTTCTGCAAATACCCTCATCTCCCATTTCCTTCTGGTAACACAGAGATATCCCATCAAGTAGTGGTGCACTGTGCAGATCAAAGCCTACAGTGCACTGATGTTCCTCTCCAGTGTGTCTCAGCAAAGAGATGTCCTCAGGATGCTAAAGTCTATCCAGTCCTTGTCTTTGGGGGTACAATGGCATCACTTTTTACCCACCATGTCCTTATGCAAAAGGGTTGGAAATTTTGTCATTGACCATACAAGGGAGCAGACAGTCAGGACAGGATTCAATGCAACCGAGAAAGACTGGCAGTATGGTGAGGGGTCTGTAGCCTGGTAGAGATGAGATCTTGTGCCCACATAGGCATAGTAGTACACAGAGGCTGGTTAAACTCTGGAAAGTTGAATACATGGTTATTGTCCATAATCCATTACCTGACCTTGACCTGTAAAGTTCCATCATTCCTGGAACACACCTTGCCCCAGTTTCCACATTTGTTTCGTTGCCTTCAGGGCAATGGCTTACCAATGCTTTAGGCTGTTTGGCATGACTGTAGGAACAAGTGCTCCTCACTTTGGTGGCTATTTAAGACCAGCAATCCTCCAAAGGGCTCTATTGCCTACTCCTGCCACACAGTCATGCGGTGACACTTCACTGGAGTGAGACCATTTCCCAGCGGGTGCACGTGCTTGTCTCTTCATGGGCAAAGATCTTTTGTGCCCAATACCTGAGGGTATTCAGGTGGCTGTTTCATCTCCCCACAACAATCATGTGAACAAGGCTCCTTTCTGCTCAGGCAATCTAGACAAATAAAACTCGCTGCTAATAATTACCTGAGTATAAATATGTGACAGGAAATAATTGAGCCATTTACATGAGGAGCTCAAAATGCCTTTGGAGTCTCAGACTAGCAAAATGAAAGGTCCTAACATTCATGCTGCTTTCTAATTCTTCTGTGACTGCCAGAAAATCAGACCTAGCCCCTTTTCAGTGGGATTTAGAGACTTGGGGCAGGAAGATATCTAGCATTCCCCATGCTGGTGAAGCTGTGGGAAAATTTTTTTTTTTTTTTTTTTTTTTGGACTGCAGTAATGCCTAAAAGGCCAGGAGTTAAATAGTGGCACATATTCCCACCCCCTTCTTGCCCCCTAATCCAGCATAATGTTCTCTGCACAAAGTAGATCCTTCTCTACAGAGCTCACATTCTGACTAGGAGTTATGAGACAGAAATGAGAAAATACTGGTGCTAAACATTTGTTAAGGGAGGAAATAAAAGCAAGTGCAACAATAAAACTGCATATCAGAAATATGATCTTTTAGGGGAAAGCAGTATTTTATCGTCTGGTTAAAAATCCATTTTGTACCTCCAGAATGGAAAGCCAGGGCAAAGGTGGCAAGAGTAGTTTTAAGTATACAATCATAATTACATACTGAAATATTCCTTTTAGTAGACCAAAAGGCACATTTGTTTCACTCCAGCTGTCATAAAAGCAAAATAGAAAAATTCAAAGTCCAATAGTTGAATGGGCACAAATCCAGGAAGTGCCAACAGCATCGTGGTCATAAAAACAGTGACCTAACAAATACTTTGCAGGTCTTTCAAATTGTTCCTGTCAATTTTTCTGTGACTGTGTCTTCTGTTTCAGATAAAAAAACTGTTCCTCCTCCTCTGAAAAACACCCAGAATTACACAGAAGAACCTCATCCACAAAGAGGTTTATTTTGTAACTCTGTATTATGGTTGTTAAAAAATATATGCTGTGAAAACCAGCTTCAGAAACAGGGTTCCTGTAATATTCAAATCAATGTTAATGTAAAATCAAGATCAAACAGGTCAAGACATAATAAACACTTTCACAGAACAGTTGGGAAAGGTGGCATGAGAAAGTTAAGAAGAATGAAAATGTGGCTATCCAGACACAAAGTCACTGAGCAATTGCCCAGCCAAAGCAGCTTGCTTTCATTGTATAAATGCACAAGAAATATCAAAAACTTCATAAATCCCTGTTAGTAGATTTCACGTTAGCTGCTACACCCTGGCATTACATCTAACACTGAAACAAAGTTAAAGTGGATGGGGAAGAGAGATCTGCAGGATGACAGTCTCTACAGGGTAGTAACTCTACATGTTGATATTTCCACTCAGGGTACATGTATTCTTTGTACAAATGACAAGTGAGCTGTGATAGTAATAAGGTTTAAATAGCGTATGGAAATTATCTCCAAATCACATGTCACATCAGAGGTTTGGCAAGTCACTCCACTCTCAAAAGAAAAAACTATGAAAACACAATCTGCATAACACTGGCAATGTCAGAGTTTCACTTTTTCCTTTCCCCTGACTGAACACAGATAATGGAAGATGCTCAGGTGGAAGATTCACATGACCCACGTTCTGCACTGCCTGAAAACTGTGTTCAAATCTCAGTTTTCTAATGTGGCTGTCCATCACAGAAGAGCTTGGATGCTGTGAGGAGGCTGGACTGTACAAGTACCTAGATGAGTGCTACTTCAATTGCTTTTGATGGAGCCTGTAGGGTAATTTTACTCAGGTCCACGTAGTAGGAATCAGCATACCTGCTCCTTTTGGCAGTTGAGCGCTGCCCCTGGTAAGGAGTTGCCAATCCTCTCCAAAAGGCAGGAAGAAACACAAGTTCTCCTAGAGGACCATGGAGGGTACTGTGGTCCAGACACAGGGTGATGCCTGGCTCTCAAGCAAGGGAGAAGAGTATGCATGTCTGACCTCTGCAAGGATCCGGAAATGCTGCCTTCACCAAGGTCATCTTTGTGACATCCTTAATAATCCTAAATATTGCCAACTACCCAGATTGCCCTCTGCCATGAGAAAAGATGTCATGAAACCATTATCATCAGTGTGGGATTAAAAGCAGGAGAAAACATAAATCACAGTCCTCAGCCTAGCTCCTAAAATAGCTATGCCTCCTTATGACACTGACAAAGCGTATACAATACTTTCAGTTGCAAAGTTAGCCAAACGTGATATGCAAGTAGCCGTGACTTGGCCTGACTGCTTGGTTAAGGAATTTGGTTTCCTTTCACTTACCCTCCCTAGCTGCAGGAACAAGCCTCCTTTAATTTTTACAGTTCACATTTCCTACCCATTTCACCCCATCTTCAAATTTCCCTCCAGTACAAAGACAGCAGAAAGAAAATTAACAGCTATAACTACCATAAGAAATATCTGTCCATATGTATCAAGTTATCGACTCAGTTTTCTGCTAAGACTTCTGTGAACTGCACAGCTCTTTACGTGTAAGACTAGAACTGTGTTTTTACAACAGCTCCCACTCTTCTACCTGTTGGAAACACATTAATCTGAGCAGAGGGCAAGAGTTATAATTACAGTCTGTGGGTATTTTTAATCTTCTATTCCTATACTTTCAAAGCACATAATTTCTATTTACCTGAACTTCAAAATGATTGCTTCAAATCTTTGAATTATGATTTCCCAAACAGAACAAAAGACATTTTGTTTCTCCTTACCTTTCCCCTCCTTTTGCTTTGAGAGCCAGCATCCCTCCTACACCCTTCAGGCTTCCTGCCTCAGCTGGGTCCCGCCACAGAGACAGGCTCAGCTCCTGAGGAAGGCATGCCTTGCTGCTGTGTGTCCCTGTGAATGATTTCCCCCAGAGTTCTGCTCCTTCCTTAAAAATTTTGGCACTGAAGGGGTTCCTCACATCACTGTAGCAGCTCTTATAGCTCCCACCAAATCCCTTCTGAGTCTCAGTTAGCTAGTGAGGATGGCAATGGCACCTTTCTGTCCTTCCTTTCTGGACAGAGACCCAACAACTTGCCCTGCTGCACTCAGTCCTTCTTCCAAATGCAACTCTTCTGTTTCTGTCATGGCTCTCCCCTCCAGTGTTACTTTCACTCTCTCACTTTTCCATGCCAGGCTCCCCATAGCACTTTACCCTCCCTAAGTTTGGAGCAGCTGCCTTTTTGCCTGTGGGCATCCCTTCAACACAGCTGAAAATGGATGCTTCACTTCAGGATAGAAGTGGAGAAGAGGAGCCGCCTGGGTTGGCTGTCTTGCAGGCAGCTACAGAAGGCGATAGACTTTGAATGAGGGCAGATTTGTGAGGCAGCAGCCTTCCATTCCATCCTTCCCGAGGAAGCTTTGAAAACACACTCCCAAACTGCACAGGTTGCAATGAAATTCTTCAAACTGCTGTACTGGTATGACCCAGTTCCCACTGAACTCAGGCAACGGTGAGTTTATGCAGCATGATACAGCAGCACATGGAGAAATCAGAGACAGCAGAAGTAGGGCGGGGGGGAACACCTTAGTTTTATGCTTCTCATTGGGTAATCCATCCTACTTTTTAGTTAGACTAGTTAGGCCCAAATACACTGCTCTACTAACATAACTGCATAATATCTCTGGACCTGAGATAATGTCGATACCTCTTCATTGCACAGGGTAGGCAAACTCCAAAATGCTTCTATTGGGGCCTGAAGGTACAGAAAAGCCTCCCAAGACTCCCAAGCCCAGTTTACAGAAGAAAACCTTATTTTGATAAAAAAATTCCATGAAGAGACATAGGCATCTTAACTATTCACTGGTCTGGTAAGCAAAGGTAGGATGAAGGATATAAAAGACAGATGGAAGATACACAGATGCAATATGTAGTTTTCATTAAGCTGACACCAAATATCTCTCATATAATCACCTACTCTGGGCAACCTGTTCCAGTGCCTCACCACCCTCACAGTAAAGAATTTCTTCCCAACTAGTCTAAATCTCCCCTCTTTGGTTTAAAACCTTTACCCCTCATCCTATCACTACATGCCCTGATAAAAAGTCCCTCCCCGTCTTTCCTGTGGCCTCCCCCCTTAGGTACTGGAAGGCTGTTATAAGGTCTCCCTGGAGCCTTCTCTTCTCCAGGCTGAACAACCCCAACTCTCTCAGCCTGTCCTCACAGGGTGCTCTAATCCTCTTATCCTTTTCATGGCCCTCTTCTGGACTAACTCCAACAGGTACATGTCCTTCTTATGTTGGTGACCCCAGAGCTGGATGCAGTACTCCAGGTGGAGTCTCACCAGAGTGGAGTAGAGGGGTAGAATCACCTGCCTTGGCCTGCTGGCCACATTTCTTTTGCTGTTGCAGCCCAGGGTATGGTTGGCTTTCTGGGCTGCGAGCACTCATTGCCAGTTGAGCTTCTCATCAACCAACACTACCAAGTCCTTCTCCTCAGGGCCGCTCTCAATTCATTCTCCACCCAGCCCGTATTGTGCTTGGGATTTCCTTGACCCACATGTAGGACCTTGCGCTTGGTCTTGTTGAATTTCATGAGGTTCACACAGGCCCACTGCTGAAGCCTGCCCAGATCCCTCTGGGCAGCATCCCTTCGCACCAGCATGTTGACTGCACCACTCAGCTTGGTGTCATCAGTAAACTTGCTGAGGGTACACTCAACCACTGTCCATGTCACTGACAAAGATTTTAAACAGCACCAGTCCTGGTCTGGCCACACGCGATGCCTACTTTTAGCCCAAGAATGTGCCAAAAAAAAAGGCTCACTCGGGTATACCTCTACTAAGTCAAGAAGGGTGGCATGCTTCCCATAACTCAGAAACATCTGGACTGGATGCTGGACCCATGGGTGGAGGAGAGGACGGTAAATCCAAGTTTGCATGACAAGAAGTCATTTTAAGGTCCTTATGGTGCTAATTGCGAGCTGTTCCCTCAGAGATCCTGGTACGTGTTCTTGACAAACTGTGTGCACAGAGCAGCTGGTACCATTAGCATGAACAATGGCTCACAGTTCATGCGTGTCAGGCTGCCTGGGTGTGTTATTGCCAGCTACCAACCAGACACCCAGCTGCAAAGCACTTTAACCTCCACCTCTGAAGTTAACTGCAGAACACTGGCCTACCCAGTCTCTTTTCCCTGCAGCATGCTGGAAAATTTGTTGCCCTTGTGGGAAGCAACAGCAGAAGTGTCCTTCAGCGTCCCTCATGCTGTGACAGCTACAGCTGCATTGAATGTTGTTTGGACTGAATCCTTCTCCAACCTCTCCACATTGAAAAGACTGTCATGCCTTTCTTTTTGTGAACCCAATCATTACTTATTACCTGGTGCCTGTTTCTTTCCCATACTGTAGAGCTTCTAAGATTGTAACGCGCTATGTTTCACAGTTCCCTTTTGTAAAACATCATGTTGTTTCCCCATGGGCAGCATCTGATGTTGTTTTCAGCAAATACACAAGTTGTTTGGAAAATGACTTCTGATTCGGGTGTAACACCAGGAATGGGCAGGAAACCTCCCTTCTTTCTCTGTCTTCTTCCGGATTGAGATGTAAAGGGCATTTTGCTGTAGGAGAGATTTCAGAAAAAGCTTCTCCATCCCTGACCGAACCAGGCTTCTCACCTGACACACTCCTTCTTTCACTGGTGGCTGACATATTTCTGAAAAGGCAGGACTGAATATGCTGATATTACCAAGCCACTCAAAACACTACAGAATTTTTGCACCTCTATTTCTGTCTCAGGGTTACGACTGCAAGATATTTTTCAGGGTTTTATGCCTAATAAAATGTTGCTGTCTCTCACCAGATTCTGTCACTTTAAATTACTCAGGAAGACTACAGAATGTGTCTTTTCTTTCCTCAAAGAAGTTGCTAAAAATCATTTAGTTCAGGTTTAAAATAAGCTCTCTCTTGCTCACCCTCCCTCCCACAGCCAGCAGAAGAAAACTCACATGTTGCTAAATTACTCTTATTTCTGATCCTTGGGGTCTTACCCTTGCATGGTCATGAACAACACCCCTGTAAGCAGCTCATATTTGGTTAAAATGTGGTCCTGGTGAGCAACCCTGTCTGGGATGCCCCTACATGACTCTGCTCGCAGAAAGTCAGGGAAGATGTCCTGGGGGAGCTCCTGGAGCCGAACAAGCATGCACAAGCGGGACACATGGCTTGGGTCAGGCTGCCAAGAAGAATAACCTAGTGAGATGGAAGAAGTTGCTTCACCCTCTGCTCTGCTCTCCAGCAAGACTGATCATACTCACCATGTACAATGGACAAAATCCACTGCTAGCCTGTGTCTCACTGTTGGTGGAGTGATAAGGTGGAGGAAAAGTGCTAGTCCATCTGACTTTCCTACTGGCTGCACTTACACCCCTCTGCCTAATGCCACAGGCATGAAGCCATCCAGCAAACAGTTACCACTTGCTGGCACTCTTCCCACTGCATTACATGGGCAGGCAGCTCTGCCCTCATTGCCTCTTTCCCTTTCTAAAATGGCACAGTCTTTCCAGTAATCAAAAAAGCTACAGGTCGGCCTGTCTTATCACGTCTGCCCTTGAAATGCCATACATGCCAGGGTCAGTTTTTACCCTGTTAGTACTTGTAGCCACCAATGCATTTCCCAAAAAGTTCAATTCCCACTTAGGTTTGTAAAGTATGGGGTATAACATGCCCCAAAATCTTAGCATCCAGAAATTGTTTGGCCTCTGAGTTTACTGGTGAATTTCCTCTCTCAAGATGCAAACATGAGCTGGGACATGTCATTGAGCTAATGT
The DNA here is from genome assembly GCA_002844005.1 of Limosa lapponica baueri. Classification (NCBI taxonomy): domain Eukaryota; kingdom Metazoa; phylum Chordata; class Aves; order Charadriiformes; family Scolopacidae; genus Limosa; species Limosa lapponica. The sequence goes on from KZ505675.1 coordinate 18,052, forward strand.
CCTGGAAAGATCATTAGCGATTGTATGAGGATAGCAGCCAGTAATTAATAGATTTCAAAAGCTATTAACAGAAGGACTGTGCTGCCATCACCATACATGCACACCTGGATGTCAGGAATGAAGGATGAAAGCTGTACCACATCATGGTGCTAGACTTTGTCTCTTATTATCCTACAAATCTTTTTGCTTGTAACTTGGAAGCCTGAAATGGGGTTAAATAGGAGAGGTCGGCAGGAAGGAGGAAGCAGAAGCACAGCATCCTGGCCTTGAAAGGAAGATACGAGTAACTGAAATATGATGAGCAGGGATTTGATGCCATGAATGGCATGGCCTGCAGATGGTGGGGTGGGGAGATGACTAACAATTGGGTGGGTTTGGGTAGGTGGATCCTACAGTAGCTGACATTAGAATTTAACAAGGAATTTAGTGGGAGAAACTGAGAAGAAAGACTAGATTTTAAAAGTCTATAGAGGAAGAAGAAGAAAAAATACTTAGGAAAAAGGTGTCTTAGGAAAAATAAAAATGATAGTAAAAGAAAACAAATCATAGATCAGAAAAAGAAGGTACTGTTTCAGCTAACTTCATCAGATATGGGGCTTATAGCATTAAATTAAATCAAATTAAATTAAATTAAAGCAATGACTTGTGTTGCAAGCGGGGCTAATTTGAACAGGTCATGCTCTCAGCACAAGAAAAAGACACCTTATGTAAGGGAACAAGGACAAGTCACCATTATTATTGCTAACTCCTGCATTTCTACTCTTCAGGTCTCATTTGCACCCACACTTTGCTGTCTATAGATCCAGCCACATTGTGTGGTCAAGCTGTCAGTCCTGACACTCTAGAAGGTGTTGGAAAGGTTTTGTAAGTAAGTAAGTACACGCACAGCCAGGCTGGAATGTCTTCCTTTTGTTTCATTCTTATTCCTGATCCACAAATGACTGTCTTCTTTCAGCACATAACATCACTTCTTGTGTTTTGTTATGGGTTAACATCAAATGGGAAAATGAATTTGAATTGGAAACAATACTTGCTGCTAGTAATTTTGATTTGCCTAAATCCACGACACTGGTCTTAGGAAGCGGTCGAGGGTCACTCCCACTATTACAGGACTACCTTGGGAAGGTTGTGGTGTGCTTAAGTAATACACACAGTAACACAGACACAAGAATACCAGGCCCGATGGCAGAACAAGCAACATCTAAACCACCCCTGACGAACATTCCTCCAGTTTTCTAGTACAGAGCATCCAGTAAGTCAGGGCCCACCACCTCTTCAGGACATATCCATTTAATGACTGCTTCAATTACAGTGTGTAGCGATGCAAAAATATGAAAAGGCTTCCAACACCTAACCTGTATTTCTCTCCCTACAAATTAAACCAACTACTTTTTGTCCTGCTCTGTTTGGATACAAAGAGTAATTGGTGATCATCCTCTTCAAAACAACCCTTTTGTACTTCTTAAGATTTCCCAAGTCCTGTTCAACCACTCCTATTTCTTGATCAAACTCAAGTACTTCAGCCTTTCTTGAGAGCTCATGTTTTCTAAGTCTTTCATCATTCTCCTCTTGGCTCTCCCCAATTTGTCTGTATCTTCTTAAAGGCTGTTATACAACTTCAAAAATTACTGTAATACAGCCTTACCAACCTTAAACTCAGAGAAATTGACTCTTTGTCTCAGACTATGCCCCTAGAAACAAATTCAAGAATGAAATTTTGCTTTTTCACAACAATATCTTCTAACAAACTCAATCTGAGGGCATGATATCTCCTCATCCTTTTCCACAGTGCTTTTGTGTGACCTCTTGCTCTTCTGTTGTAGTTGTGCGTTTGATTGCTGCTTCACTACTGAATTTCATCTTTCTGATTCAGACCACTTTTCCAGTTTGTTAAGAACAACTTGATGCATATGAGGAAGAAATAAAGACATTGACATAACAGTGGAGGTTTTTTAAGAAAAATATAAATCTGTTCTTGAACAAGTTCCTTACTTAAGTTAGGGAAGCAGACACAAGAAAATATTGAGATAGTTAAAGAATTAGTTTTCTCTTAAAGGTAAACATGCTTCAAGATCCCTTTCCTAACACATCTTATCTCAGAGAAATTTCAGATGTTTGTTTCAAATTCAAATAACTTTTCAAAACAGCCAGTCTGCGGAAGGAAAACAAGCATGGAAAAATCACACAACTAGGTCCTTATTGTTCTCCTACCAGGAAAACAAAGTTACAAACAAATGAAACAGGTGCTTATGGAGGAATATGCTGACCAACCTTACTACCATATGATGGTCTCCTCTTGCAGCAGCTTAAAATATCACCAATAGCAGCTTGAAACATCACTCACATCAGTGGTGAGAGGCATACCTCATCCTGCCAAATTCAGACCCACATACCAGAAGACGGGGATGTTAAGTGCAGTAAATGAAATATCACCTGGCTCTACTGGATTTTGAGGTGGCTGGAGTGTCTTTTCCCTCTAGGTGTTATTTGTAGGTACCGCAGCCTGAGTCTAAGTGACTTTTTAAAAATAAAAGAACCACCTAACACTAACACCGAACATGGAAAATTTTAAACTGTTAGGTTTTTTAGCAGAGTTTGGATCCATAAGAATATGGAATAGAAAATGCTGGTTAGTAATAACAATATTTAAGCAGTGATATTGCTCCTATGGGAAAAGAATACTTCTATCACTCAGATGGCAGAAAATACCTTGAAAAGGCTGGAGAAGTCTGGGGAGGTCCAGGTTGTCAAGTGTCTGGGGGGGACTTTCCTATTGTGACTCTAATATGTGAACTTGGATCACACCTGGAGGCAATTCCTCATCCATGTAAGTGGTTTCATTGTCTGGGCTACAATCATCTGCATAAGATTTATTTATACTCGTGCTGGAGAAGCAGAACCATGCCAGTAGTGGCACTGGAACTTCTGTAACCCTACAGATGAGATAATAAATCCTGCTGTTACATTGCACCATGTGGCAGCTGAGCTCCAGCCTTGGGGAGGGAGATGAAGAGAAGAAAGTCAGGTCAGCCACTGCCTTTTGCCAGATGGGGAACTCCAGCATGGAGATCAGTGGTCTCTTCTAGGCTTTCCTGGGGGCTGGTGAAAGAACAGATCTGATTCCCGGGTCATGAGTTCTGCCTTTCCCAGCAACAGCAAACCATGTAGGTCTCAGTATGAATGGAGAAGGGACAGTGCATGTTAGAAGTCATCACCTTTTCCCTTTAGGAAATGCATGCTAGATCTTTATCTTGTGCAAATCAGAATAGCTCTCCAGAGAAAATGGCTTCAGTCTATGTCAGCTGAGGATCTGGCACTATGTTTTTTCTAGGTCATTAATTTCATTGCATCATTTAACAATAGTCCATTTTTTTCCCTGTACTGCAGTGTCGTGAGATGGTTGTCTTAGCAACTGAAATCACTCCTAACTAAAGCTCCCTTTCCTTAATATTAAAGTCATCAATTGACCCCAAGTCTTGCCAAATCAAAGTACAGTGGTCTTACAGTACACTGTGAGAGAAATCTTTCCTGCAAGATTATTCCGAAACCTGTGCAATTCAGACTATGTTACCTCTTTTAAAAATTTCAGCATAAATTTCATTCTCTTTTCATACATTTTTTCCAATGATTCTCAGCAGCCTGAAAGACTTGTTGAACCAACTGAAGTTTGCACAACATGTGATAGCACTGTATATAATGTTTAATATCAAAACTCTCTTTCCATTTACCAGGACACCAGTATTGCCACTACAGAGCAGCTAAATAACTTCACTACAAATTAACTTGTATTCTGTGTACTTGCTTTCTCCGCATATTCTAAACAATTTATCGGCAAGAGCATAAAAGAAGTCAGCCAGATCTGTGTGAGAATTGAAAAGCATACACCAAGGGTTCAGTGTGAATGGCAAGTGTTTGTTCTACACTTCCAATTTAGAGAATAAAAAGGAAAAGGCACACGTGGTGTCCCACATGTGATCACTCCGAATGAACCAGTGCACGTCAAATCCAATCTTTAACATCAAATACTTGCAATGGGTGATTTATAGCTCAAAAAACATCTTAGAAACATGGCAAGTAACCATAAACTATAAAACCTAAATAAAAGAATTGCATCTGTAATAAACAATCAAATGAAAAAAAAAAAGTGTTGTTAAAAATTGCTTGCCCAGTTTTCTTTCTTCACCCTTTCCTCTCTGAGAAGGCCTGACCATTTTTCTGTAGCAATTTTTCACTTTCAGTAAATATCTATGAATACTGAAGTTGCCAAAAACCTCAGAGAAATATTTGGTTTAAAATCTGGTTCACATTCCCTCAACTTTAGATTAAATTTCTGCATTAAGGGACAAATGTACACTGGCAGCAAGATATTATCATGCCTGATCAGGGAGCAGGAGATGAGTTACACCTTCACCAAGTTTTGCAGAAAGAGGTCAATTTGCAGCTTTTGTGCTGACTGGAAGCCTGAAACTGCATTGTGGTAGTGCTGGAGCTAAGTTAATGTCCTGGGCCTATCTGGTGACTCTTCCCTAGGCAGATGTTTATCTAGCCTCTGTGATACCGCTTCCCCACTGAATTTGGCTCAGACCACGGAATGAGTGACTAGAATACCATGTAGACTTACCTTCAGAAATGAATCAATGACAATTTTTAAAAATTTTATTTTAAATAGAAAAAATGTTTTATGATAATACATTTCAGGCATAGTTGGATCCCCAGTAAAAAATCACATCAATCATTATGCATCTGTGGGCTGTTTCAGGAGGTAAATAAACTTTTAGGACTTGTTTTTTTTTCATTTGAAAGGATGACCTACAGCCAGCATTTTGCTATCTGTGATCAGTCCTTGTCACTCCACAAGCCTGTTGATGCTGTACGAACCTCTTTCATGGCATCCCCTTATGCACATAGCAGGAGTGCCATCAGAGGACACATGGCCTCTACAGAAGACCCCTAGCCATACCCCTGAGAACTCAGAAGCCATATACCTGCAGTACAATGATGATATGAGCATGTCAGAAATTAAGAAATTCTACATGTCAAATCCTTAGAGAATCACAGAATAATCTATGTTGGAAGAGACCTCCGGAGGTCTTCAGTGCAACACTCCAGTTTTGAAAATCTCTGTGGCTGGATTGTCCTCATCCTTCTGGTCCCTGTCCCAGGGCAATACAGCTTTCAGGTGAATAATTTTTTTTTTCACTGTTCAGTCAGAAATTTTGCATATTGCAAGTTGTTCCCATTGCTTCTTGTCCCTTCAGCTTGCCCCTCTAGCAGAGCCTGGCCCTTTCTTCTCTGCAACCTTCCAATTGGCAGTTTCAGATAGGAATTAGAATCACGGAATCATAGAATCATTTAGGTTGGAAAAGATCTTTAAGATCATCAAGTCCAACCATTAACCTAGTGCTGCCAAAACCACCACGAAAGCATGTCTCTAAATTCCACAGATATATGTCTCTTAAATACCTCCAGGGATGATGACTCAAACACTTCCCTGGGCAGTCTGTTCTAATGCTTGATAACCCTTTTGGTGAAGAATTTTTTCCTAATACCTAACCTAAACCTCCCCTGGCACAACTTTAGGCCATTTGTTCTTGTCCTATCACTTGTTTCTTGGGAAAAGAGACAGACACCCACCTCGCTGCAACCTCCTTTCAGGTAGTTGCAGAGAGCAATAAAGTCTCCCCTCAGCCTTTTTTTCTCCACACTAAACATCAGTTCTCTCAGTCACTCCTCATAAGACTTGTGGTCTAGACCCTTAACCAGCTTCATTGCTCTTCTTTGGATACACACCAGTACTGCAGTGCCATTCTTGTAGTGAGGGACCCAAAACCAAACACAGTACTTGAGGTGCGGCCACACCAGTGCTGAGTACAGGGAGATGATACCTTCCTTAGTCCTGCCAGTCATGCTATTTCTGATACAAGCCAGGATGCTGTTGGCCTTCTTGGTCACCTGGGCACACTGATGGCTCATATTCAGCTGGCCGTTGACCAACACCCCCAAAATTAAAGCCCTTCTGAATATTTTTAATTCCAGTCTAAACAAATCCATCTTCTCCCAGTAGATACCATGTTCTCTGCCAGCCTTCCCAACCTAATCCCTAGCTTCTGCCGTACTCATTCTAGTTTCTCAAAATTTCACTTACACTGAAGAGCCCCAAATTTTACACTATATTCCAGATGAGACCTGAAATCTGCTGAGCACAGGGGAATAATTACATTTGCAGACTACACTTTTCATAATGTAGCCCAATATGTGGTTATCCCTAATCGCAACAAGGGCACACTGCTGACTCATGTCCAGCTTGCTGTCCCCTGTTGGGTTGCTTTTTGCAAGGTGCTCCCTATTCAGTTGGCCCCTAACAGCCTGTGTTGCTGCTTGTGATTATTCCTTCCCATGGGCAGAACTTCACATTCCCATTTGCTGAACTCCTTGAGGTCCTGTAAACTCATTTCTCCAGACTACGAAGTTCTCTGAAAGGCAAGCCCGCCCTCCAGTGTACCAGCGATATGCTGTCATCCCCAATTTGTCACCCACAAAACACACAAAGAGCACTTTGTCCTATCATACACATCAGTGATGAAAACATTGGCTCTTGTATTTATCATTTGGACTTTGGTCTCCCAGGTGTGGAAGAATAACCCCATGGCAGCATTTTAGCTAACCTGCTCTAGATAGGCAGCCCATATGACCACAGGCTTATCACTTGGACACTCTGTGCCCCCATTCCATACCTCATCCTCTGCAGAATAACCCATGAGGAAGAGGGCTGCCCAGAGTGGCAATTGTGAGAGCAGCCAAATCCAGCAGAAAGTGCCTGGACAATTCTCCTCCCCATTTTTTTTTCCCCTACTGCTGCCATTTGTAGCTATATCCAGTAACAAGGCTGGGCATGCAGTCCCATTAGGCAAACATATATGCAATGCCCACAAGGGTGGCCACACGGACTGCGACGCCAGGCATGGTACCAGACCTGGTACTCCTCTCCAGGAGGTGAGGGCTGACATTCACTCACAGACCTACCCGTACCCTCACTCTCATGGTTCACACCCAACCTTACATTCACAGGTTTCTCAAATCTGGATGAGACCTTAAGACTATCCAGAGTTGAAAGGTTTCTTACCTAGTCATCATCTCCAACATGGGTCTCTCCCAGTGCACTTGCTCATGGGCAAGTCCATCCTTTGACTTGTTTACGACCAGATTGCTTGCTCACACAGCATAGGTGCATGCATATACACACAGAGAACTGAAGCTGCCGAGGAAAGGTAGCATACACGCTGGTCTCTCCCAGCTGCTGACGCTTCAGACACAAGGGCCCCTATCATCTGCAGTCCCTTCTCCATTTTCTGGCACTTAGACACTCAAAAATGCACCCTGAAAAGAGAGTGAGATGGTGGAAGAAAATACAAAGAGGCAGTTTAGTACCAAGTTGGGACAGGTGACCAGGCCAAAATTTTTACCCAAAGTACTCTATTTGTCAGAATGAAGATTATGATAAAGGTAAAAACTGTTGATATCAATTTTGATGCAGACTTAGTTAGCAAAAAATAGCAAAGAAAGCTGAGAGAGCTTTCACAGATTCTTCTTATGCTACAGGTATTTGTTTCAAAAAATTATAATTTTCATAAGAGCATAATTAAAGATTCTTCCTGGCAACTAGTAAAAATCTCTTCTATTCAGAGATACTCAACTAACAAATTCCAGCACTCTTTCCAAAAGAAATGCAAGCACAAACACTGAACCTGATCAAGTCTACATTATTTCTTCACTCCTTTTCAGGGTTATTGACAACCACTGTCCTAAGAAAAAGAAAGAGTAACAATGTGTTTCTGACAAAAGTATTAAAAGGACAGATATTTCCTTCACCTCAAACAGCATTTTATCCCTTCTGAAAAACTAACATGATAATACACCATCACATTTTCCAAGAAAAGATAAAAACCATAAAAGCAAGAACAAACTCCTCAAAGGAGGCATTGCAGCAGTTTTCCTGGGTAGTGGATGATGTGACTTTTTATCCCAGAGTAAAGTATAGACACTTCACAACAAAGCTGGGAGCACAAGACATCTGTAACTGAAGACAGATCTCCTTGAAAATCACACTGCAGAGGTTAAAACTCCCATTGCAAATTCAGCTCTATATTTATCTTGCCCAAGTGAGCTAGACCACTAGTGGTTCTTATGAAGCATGTTGCAGACATAAGCTATTTATCCCTCACACCTCATCCTGCATGGATGTGCTACTCATAAAGGAGGTAAATGAATTACAAAAGGTGTTTGTTGAATAAAGACTCACAGAGTAAAAATGATGATGCTTTTCTCTAGGGATCTCTGTGCAGTCACAGATAACATCAACAGGCTTGTACTGTCTATCGCTAAACATGCAACTCTGTGGAGCTTTGCAGTACTTTGGAGAGATGCCTGCCCGTGATGGTTTAAGAGGAAGAGTGCTGCTTTTTAACTTTTGACCAGTTCCAGGCAACAAAATCAACAGAAAAAATTATCTACAGCACCGGAGAGCCCAAATTTCCCAGGATGAAGGTAAGGAGCATTCAGTGGCTATTTTGCTCTTTAAACTAATTCTTGTGCCAAACCAAAGATTTTCAAAGTGCCTAGGAGAAATGGAAGAGAAGGGATCAGAAAACAAGTGAGAGCCTTACAAAGGAGAGGGACTGTGCTGTCTGAGCACCCCTGGCCATTTGTATATCTTTAGGGATTGTAAAAACATTCACTACAGCAGGGATTATACTGTCACTGTGGAAAATATAATCACCAAGGCATGCAGAGGTCATTACTTGGCAAGATGGGAGATGGATGTGGTACATTTCCTTCCAACCCCAAAGAAGATGACTGGCCTAAAATGTGCACCAGCTCTAAAACCAGTTGATGCAGCTATGCTGCAAAAAGATTATGGCAGGGATATTTAGCAAAAGGTATGACTTGCCCATGGCTTGTTTTCTTAGGAAAACAGCACTCCCTGTTACACCCAGGAATCATAGTCCAAGTACTGGTAAACCAACACTAACCACCTAAGACAGCAAGGCTGGCAGAAGACAGGTACAATTAGTACCTCCTATTAGTAGTCCAGCATCTTTGGAAAGTAAAGGTTTTTGTGACACAGCATGCTAGATATACCTGATACCATAGTCAGAATCCAAAAAAGTGGATGTCAGGTTCCTCTGGACTTGCCCTGAACTTTTACAGCTACTGCTGCATCACTGGTGCTCCTATAAGCATTGTTTTCCTATCTATCTGGGAAAATACCTGGTGGTAGGATAAGAACAGACAAAACGGGAAGAAAATTTTCCTTTCCATCTCTCACAACAAATCTGGATATTCTCCAAATCATATAGCCATGCTATAATCTGCCAAATGGCTGAAATTATTATCCTTGATCTCCACCCATGCCCAATAGCCAGAAAATTAGTCTCCAAAGGCTGCTGCTGCCCAGAGAGCATGCTTTTTCTTAGCAGAGATCACTTCTCTCCTATTGCACTCTCTTATATACCTTTGTGTTCAATCTAAGAGATAGACGGAGAGCCACAGTAGGAAACATAAATTTTACCCTGATACACAGAAACCACCAAAATGTTTGTTTCCCAGTCCCCGTCACATTTGGGTAGTACAGACAATTGTGTGACAGACAGCTTCTCTCACCTTTAGTTCATCTTCTGGTTTTAGCAGCCTCTGCCCTGGCCACTCCACTGCCATAGCCAAGCAGAAATAATGTCCTTATTCCAACAGGAGAAGTTGTGCTTCAAGCAGTGCAGTGCATCCAGCAGAGACAGAAAAGACAATCACCAAATACAGGCAGACTGTCTGGCTCCACCAGGAACTCAGCCATGGATTCTTCAGCAGTACAACCACACAAATGTAGGGACGTTTTTTCACATCCACTTCTTCCCCCATTTGCTTAATTTAACCTCAGGCATCTGTCCTTGACAGGAAAAGGGAGGTGGTGAACACAATGGTCAGTGCAAAGTTTGCATCTGTTTTTGCCGTCCAAGTTTGTGAGAGTTATGGTTCTTTCCACCAAAGCAGGGGGAAGGAGAAGAGTGGGAGGAGGTTGATGAGGAAGATGGGGCTGGGGATAGGAAAAGAAGAGGAGGGGAGTGTCATGCCCTAGTCACAAGACCGGGGGGAGTGACTCAGGTTCACAAATCCCCAGCAGCATGGACCAAGGTGAGACAACTCTCACAGTCTATATACATTTATTAGATTTCCACAGTGATTAATATATATTTTAAGTAGGTCCACAATAATTGGTTGGGTATGTAACAAATTATGGCAAGCTGTAAGATACGCCTTGCATTACTTAACAAGTCTAAGAGAAAAGATAAACAGAGGGCTAGAGAGGGGAGAGAGGGAGAGAGAGAGATAGAGATCACCAGTCCTAGTTCCAGCATTGGTCCAGCCAACAGGGGGATCTCTGGTTTATAGGAGCACTCTTCCGCGGTTCCCCCAGTGGCACTTATCTTCCCCCTCGTATGTTCACTATATCAATATGACCTGCCTTCCTGCCATGGTGGCAGTTTTGTCTCAGGTTCCTCCCCCATGCACCCCTAGGTGTCATATAGCATGATTTGGGGCAAGAGACAAGTGTTATAGTCATATGTTTACCATGATCTCTATACTCTCCATTAGCATATGCAGGGGTGTCAATTTTAATATGTGTTTCACAGGTAAGGAGGCAAAGGTCAGTCATTGGGCATGGTAGCCTTTTGAAGAAATAGAAAAATTCACAGTTCCTGTTACCTTGATTTTACAGTCTTTGCTGATGAAAAGCAGGGCTGTCCTGCCTACCCAGGGCTCTCTCCTCCCGCCGCATCCTGTGCCATTCAAGAAAGCTTCCTCCCACAAGTCGTACAAGAGATAAGCATGTGTTAGCCTTATCAGTTTATTGAGCACAAGGCCTATGTTATCCAGACTCCACGTTATCTACCCTGTGGCTATAGTTTCATTTCAGGGTACCTGAGAGTGTTTGAGACATTTCTTGAAAGGCTTGGATGACAAACACACACACCCCTTATCTCTGCCAAGATTCATCTCTTGCCGTTGTTCATGCTTCCTTCAGGCTGCTTCTCTTAGTCTTTCGTGTGGGGAGTTACAAGTTGTCTCGTAGAGGGAGCAGAGAATTGCAGTGAGGTGGCTTATTCAGCACTGCTTATTAGTGGAGTCCTTCTAGCAATATGATTTAAAGTATCATTCATTAGAAAGTAGCATATCTGAGTACTTACTATGTAATAATTTGGCCCTCCATTGTGGCTGTTCACTAACAGCATTCAGATAAAGAAAAAATATTTCTAAACTTGAAATTAATACCAGCCATGAACAATCTCAATCCAGCTGCTGAAATTGTGCACTGAAGCAAGATGAGTTGTGTTGGATCCCATCCTGCCCTCTAAATCTGCTCAGCTACTAGATGAGTGTGCTTAGAAGTGTAAGCCGTGCACTCAGCATCAGGCACAGACTGGCAGTGGAAAAGCATGCTGCCAGCCCAGCAAGGGAAGGCAACAGCCATTAGCCATTGCCCTCTGACTGAAGTGAGGACAGGTACCTGCATTCTCTTTTTTCACCTATGTGATCCTTTGGGTCCAGGTGAGTCCTCCTGCCTGTAGAAAAGAGTCCCACAGCCAGGCTGGAAGAGTCAAAGCAAACTCACTGCCTCGATGACCATCCCTGAGGCCCCCGCACACTACTAGGGGAAAGCTGGAACATAAGCACAGCTTCAAGCTGCGTAGCAAAGGAATTTTTATGAGAAAGCAGAAATTGCCACAAAGATTATGGCTTTCAATATTCAACACAGCTGAACCTGCCATTTGATGGAGGATGGACGAGGTTTCCAACAAACACACACTCTTAGTTCAGTCATAAGCAACTTGGCATAGGTGAATACAAAGCACTCCATGTCCTGAAAATGAATTGTTAGATGTAAGACACGAAGTAGGAAGAGGAGAAGGAGGAGGAGAAGGAGGAAGAATTCCAGCCACTTCAGAAACATGTGTAGGCCCATCACTGTAAGATAATATTGCTAGGTCATCAGACTTCAGTTTCATCCTTCAGAGGTTTGCATACCCATGCCAGATCCTTTCAAGAGCCAACAGCACACGTCCTCCTGGCATTCTGCTAGGCCTGGATTCAACCACCAATGCTCACTGGAATTCATGTTGGATATTCCTGTCCTGTGTGAACGTGGCATTCATTATCAGGACCAGCAGTATAAGACATATCGTTCACTCACCACGCCACACTCCTCAGAGTGACCGGCAGACATCTCATTGAGAAAAATATGTCAGAGCAGGGCAGTTGCAGGGCTTGCAAAACATCATTATGCAATCATTCAGCAGAAGGAAAGAGGCCACGGTTTAGCTGTTCAGTTAGGATGAAGTCTGCCACTTAGAACATTTGCTTTCAAAACTCACTTTCACCCTCAGACATATAAATACATATAAAAGGACAGTGACTTACATATAAAAGGACAGTGACTCTATATGTCCCCTAATGTAGTAGATGGTATTTCTTCCCTGTATTGTCTCCTTAGCAGACAAAGGCAGAGAGAAGGAGGAAGCTAAAGGTTCCAGGTGCTCCCAGCAGCTGGGAGACAGTAAAGGACATGTTTTTGCAGAATAACAGCAGTTTGAGTGCTGCCCTGCAGCACAGTCACTGGGAAGGTAGGAGAGGGTGGCATCACCCTTATCACTCTAAATGCAGCAGTTGTCCTTGTGGAAAAGCTCTGCTATTGGGTGGAGAAGTCCTATCGAACACACTCCAACCAAATTTTCCTGTACGTTGCTGAAACACATGTAAGACAGTTGCTGGTGGTAAGAAATGTCTTCTGAACCACAGAACCACGTATACAAACACAGTGGCTTGTGAGTAATTATTCCCAGGAATTCCCACAAGAAACTCACAATATTTCTTCTTAGAGACAAAGGCATGTGCCCCCTTCCCCGCTCCCACCAACATACACACAAAGACTTCATATTAACAGTGCCTCTTCCACATGAAAGCAGAGCTGAGGCTGTTTACTGTTGTGCATCACTCAACATCTTGCTTATTAGCAAACATACTCTCTCCAATTTGTCTTTTTGTTTTGCAATAATGTACACAGCTCCCAGCCCCTCCTTTTTTTCTTCATTTCTAAACAAACAGTAGCTTTTGCAGACAGGAAGAGAATAACAGCAGTTAAATGCTTACTTTTAATTATACAGAGGCTATATCCTTACTTAATGTAAAAGTATGAGCCTTTGTTCTCAAAATCTTTTTCAATTCCCCAAATACCTTAATTATAGTTTACCACATTCATACCAGGAACAGTCATTACTTCTCAGAGGCACTTTTGAAAGCTAATCCTTTAACCTGTGTCTCTTATGAGCAAAGGAAAATGCCTGCTGTTTTCTTGTACTTGCCTTTAATTATGTATTATGAGAACATATGAAATCATATGGAAACAGTTGCCAGCTGTTTTCCACAGAAGTTGCCTGGATTTTTAGATTTACGCTCTGTTTGCCATCAACAAAGGAGGATTTTATCAAACAAATCTCCCACCCCCACCCTCCCCCGGCTGAAGATACAGTAGGATCCATAAGAGAACAAAAAAAAAAAAAAAGGAGTTCACAAATCCCTCTATACTGCATCCATACTATATGGGAGAAGGTGGAGGATAAAATACTGAACCATTTGGCCAAGAGAGATCAGGCAGCTTGACCCTGGATGCAGTGAATCTTCATTTTATGTGTAAGGTCGGTTTCAGAACTTCTCCTGCTGGAATCTAAAAGTGGAGTTAATTTTACCAGGAATGCTGCTGGCCTAAAGAGGTCATTGTGCTTTCTCTGTTACTTCTAATTGTAGGAGTGATCTGAGTTAGGCAGGGTGCAATCAAACGATCCTATATGGCTAGCATGGGGCCGCACATCAGCTACACCATGATCATCAACAGCTCTTTCAACCTTGCTGGTAATGAACACAGCAGAAGGTCAGCACACTCTCTCCCTTTCTCTGTCTCAGATTCTAATGCTCCTTCCCTTTTCAAGGTGTTAAGTAACAGGGCTTCGCTTCAATGTATGGCATAATGTGACACGTGGCATCTACATTTGCTCTGCACACACCAGAAAGTGCTCAGGGCTCTGGAGTTGCAGAAATAAGCAGGCAGAGCTGAGCAGGACTCTTTCTTGCAGATGTTACAGCAGGCTAGAAGCAGTCCCTGCATTCTTCACAGCTGTGAAGGAATTGATGGTGAAGCAAACTACACACACAGAGCATCTTCAAGAGCTGTGCGTACCCATCCTCAAATGAGCCTTAACAATCTCACCAGAAAAGGTGTGACAGATTAACTCGCTGTGGGGAGCATGTGATTTCTAAAAGTTCATAACCCCATCCAATTAAAAACTGTGCTTCTGCAGAAAGCGTCCAAAGGCAGGGCTCCTCAGTGAAGCTGATTTCCAGCCTCATACCCTGGCCATTTATTCCAGAGACCTATTAACAAGCATAGGAGGATTCTTTCTGCAGTTGTGGAAAGCAGATTTTGTCATTCTTGTTGGAGTTGGAGAAGGGCAAGCTGTGCTGAGACTTCAAAAGGACTCACCCAGACAAATCACAAAAGTTTGTCTGAGGCAGTGATGAAGGAGCAGGCTAGCAGTAGAAAGTAAGTGTGAGGTCACGGTACCTTTATTAGACCAGGCCACTGTCAACCCTGTCAAAATACTGCCTCTTCTTTCATGATATGAAACACTGGAGCTATGCCTTAATTGCAAAACAAGCACTGTTTCAGATAGGAGGTTTTCTTCAAATAAACTGAAGGGTAAGGTGTACTCACTAGATTTGCATGTGGGTGGTAATCCAAAAGTTCTGCCAGTTTGTATGACAGGATCCAGGCCACGTGACCCAGATACGGTCAGCAAACAACCCTACCTTGCCACTGCCTTCCTGGATACTGAAGCCCACAAGCAGCCTCTGTGGCACTGTCATGGTGACAAGCTCCCACAGCATGACAGAAAGGTGTTTCTCCTCTGTCAGGTTTAGTTACAGCTTGCTCAAGGATTGATGTTGCTGGTCTGCACCTATTGTTTTGGTGCTTGCTCACTGTTCACAGGACAAAAACCTGATCTGTTCTGCAGCAAATGCATCTCCAAGAAACTTCTTCTGGAAATCGGTGCCCTCCTGCAGTACCAGCTTGCAGGGCAGCTCTGACTCCACCACAACTGTCACAAGCACAGTGGTGATGAGGAAATTGAAGGCATCTCTCCCTCACTGCAGACTACTTGCCTCACTGTCCCAGGGCCTGCAAACCATTATTCACTGACATCATAAGGAATATGTTTTAAGGCAGTAGAAACTGTGTTCTATCAACATTTTCTGATTGCAGACTTTCTCACCTTTAATTGCTCTTTTTAACTCCTGCAGACTCTCCAGTTTGTTTCTGATTTCCTAAAAGGAGACCTCATCAGTGCTGAGTACAGGTCAATAATTGCCTTCTCCGCTGCAAACAGGGAATGATGTGGTCTTAACTGTACTGGGTACTGCTGGCATATTAGGAGGGGGAATTGGTCCTTTTGCTTTGCCATCAGGAAATAGAAATCTTAGTGAAGACGGCAAATGCCAGGCACTGAGCTTGTTTGGATATGTAAGCAGTTCTGCTGTGTGTTTCCACATGGAAGATGAACTTCTCTGAGAAGCACTTAAGTGTTAAACTGTACATTCCCTGCTCCCACAAGCAATAGGCTGCTAGTACCGAGACACTCCAACCGATGTCATTAACCTCTGGCAAAAACACTTTCTTTCCTTGGGGATGTAATCTTTGAGCAGCAAGGTTGAGGAGAGTGTAACTGAATCCTACCTGTGAATCTCATGTACTCTTGGTTTGTGTGGGAGTCTCACAATCACGTCAGTTCCATTTTTACGGTTTCTATATCCTCTGCATGTCATGCTGTTGCTCAATAATTGTCAGTGTGCAGTTTTGTCAGGAAATAATACTGTTTATTCTCAGAGAGAGTTTGCATGTTCTTCTTCATATTTTATAAGCTTCCATTCTGAGTCACTTATACCTATGGGACAAAGGCAAAGGGAATAACATGAGGAAAAAACAAAGACAGTTGCTTGATGTTACATTTATTTAGCAGAAGGAATTACTCTCAACAATTTAAGGCCACATTCTTTATTTTGTGAACCTGTTAGAAGGGTTTCTTCAGGGCTGCTGAGAAAAACAGAAGAGGATATTCTTCAGACATATACCTAACTTCCCTTCTGTAACAGGGGACAGTTCAATGCCAGATGGAAATAACAGAGCAGGTGTTGGAGAAGCACTGTGATGACTTGAAAACATTTATGCACACTTAACCACACTAGACCATAAACTAGCAACTACAAAGATTAATGCAGAGTGACAGGTTGGTACACCCAACCCTTTTGGTAGGTCTCTGAGCCATGGTCAATGTAACACAGGCAAACATCCTTGCTCAGCTCCAGTCTCCTTGATTGTAAGCAAAAGCATGGCTTCAGCATTTATGGCATCTCTTTCAGCACTACCTCTGACTGGGACTCCTAGTGTTTCTCTTTCCTTACGTGCTTCACTGGCCAATGAGCTTCTCTTTAGCTACCACATTTAGGATTAAATATGGTAAGGATCTCCTGCATATCTCCAGTTGCTTAATATTTCACACTTAACCTCATATAGAGCCCCCCCAAAATATTTTGACTCTTGGTACGTTTTCCAGAAAAGCCTCCCAATTTTGATCAAAGACAGCACAAGAGACACAGCATTTCTTTCATGGCTTTGTTCCAACATGGTTAAAAACACATCTACCTCTCTTCTAGCCTGAATTTCTGATCTGACTTCTAACTATTAGTTCATAGAATAATTTGGGTTAGAAAGGACCTTTAAAGGTCACCTAGTCCAACCCCTCTGCAATGAGCAGGGACATCTTCAACAAGATCAGGTTGCTCAGAGCCCCATCCAACCTGACTTTGAATGTTTCCAGGGATGAGGCATCTACCACCTCTCTGAGCAACGTGTGCCAGTGCTTCACCACCCTCAGTGTAAAAAATTTCTTCCTTATAGCCAGTCTGAATCTAACGTCTTTTGGTTTAAAACCATTACCCCTTGTCCTGTCGCAACAGGCCCTACTAAAAAGTCTATTCCTATATTTCTTATAAGCCCCCTTTAAGTTTTGAAAGGCTGCAACAAGGTCTCCTCAGACCCTTCTCTTCTCCAGGCTAAACAACCCCAGCTCTCTCAGCCTGTCTTCATAGGAAAGCTCTTCCATCCCTCTGATTATTTTTGTGGCCCTCTTCTGGACCCACTCCAATAGGTCCATGTTTTTCTTGTGCTGAGGACTCCAGAGCTGGATGCAGGACTCCAGACGGGCTCTCACCAGAGCAGAGTAGAGGGGCAGAATCACCTCCCTCAACCTGCTGGCCACACTTCTTTTGATGCAGCCCAGGATACTGTTGGCTTTCTGGGCTGCAAGTGCACATGGCTGGCTCATGTCCAGCTTTTCATCCACCAGTACCCCCAAGTTCCCCCATCAGGGCTGCTCTCAATTCCTTTACTCCCCATCCTGTACTGATATCTGGGGTTGCCCCAATGCAGGTGCAGGACCTTGCACATGACCTTGTCAAACCTCATGAGGTTCACACGGGCTCAGTTCTCGAGCCTGTCCAGGTCCCTCTGGATGGGATCCCGTCCCTCAGGCATGTCAACAGCACCACTCAGCTTGGTGTCATTCACAAACTTGCTGAGGGTTCATTTTGATCCCACTATGTATGTCATTGATGAGGATCTGAAAAAGTACTCATCCCAATATGAACCCCCGAGGAACACCACTTGTCATTGATCTCAACCTGGACATTGAACTGTTGACCACTACCCTTCGGATGTGATCATCCAACTAATTCCTCATCCACCGAACAGTCCATCAAACCCATATCTCTCCAATTTAGATAGAAGGGACCTTCTCTGTTGTGGGAGAGTGTGTCAAAGGCCTTACAGAAGGCCAGATAGAGGATATCTATAGCTTTTCCCTTGAGTTCCCTTCTGCTACTTGTGCTTGTTACTTCTGTGGAGGAGACAAATGAGATCTCTTGAATGCTTTCCAAGCTTGCCTGCACAGGGACTATCAGGCAAGATGATCTGAATTAATGCTTAAAGTGACAATCCTTTTGGAAATCAGCAGAGTGAAAGATAATTAAGTTTTGGGTCCTTTTCTGAGGGAAGGAACTATTTTATAATGAAGTAAGATCACACTTTCTGAATGAAGTCCTGTTAAAAGCATCTCAGCAGAGCTCAGCCTTTCTAAAATTCATACCTGCATGTAATTCAAACAATGTTTTCAAACACTGCAACAAAAGAAAGGCCCCTTTTCTGCATTTCAAGACAGTTTTCCCTCTCCCTCCCCACCCCCCTGACTCCCACACCATTATCTCTTTTCTGCAGTATTTCCTGTGGTCATGGACAAATGTTGTATTCCTGTATTTATTGAATTTTCAGCATCATATTTCTAGTCTTCATTTCTCAACTGCATATATCTCCAAAGACAACATTAGATCCACCTGCTGTGGCATCAACTGCATGTTCATATTTCAGCTGTTTTATCCACTCTGATCCCCAAACTACTTTCCAGGCTGCAATCCCACCCTCTGCAGGTCATGCCACCGTTCCTTGTCCATACATGCACAGCCTTCCACTGAACAGTACCAACCCATATGTCTTCAAATGACTTGCTGAATAATGCTGATTGCTCCTTTTGCACAGTAGTTCCCCCCCCCCCCCCCCCCCCCCAGTTTTGCAGCCATTGTGCCTGACATTTTGTCAACTGTATTTTTCAGTGAGTTTGTATTTTCCTTCAGATATTGGGAAAGGTACAGTATAGGGTTAATACCAAATTTTATAGAACACATTGAAATGACCTATATTTATGATAACTTCCCTTAGAAACCACTTGTGTCAGCTAGCCAGTTCTTAGTGCCTACACATTTCAGCATGAAATAGCATGTGTTTCTGTCTCAGAAAGACAATGGTATAAGACAAAAATCATTACAAAGAATATTATGCCTCCATAGCTGCCTTCATCAACCAAACTTATAATCTGAAGAAATGACGTAAATTCTGTTTGACAAGTCCTATTTTGGATAAAACTATGTTGACTGACATTGATTATGTTCCTGCCCTTTATTTCTTTACTAATTGAATCCTGTATCAATTTTTCCATTATTTTGCTCAGGAATGATGTCAGGTCAAGTGGGCTATAATTTTCTGGGTCATCTTGTTTACCTACTAATAGCCAGCTTCCAGTCTTCAGATATTTAATCAGTGTTCCAACTATTTTAATAGAATTTCTTTATACCATCAATAAAATATTTTCTTTCGCAGTGAGGGAGGGGAATTGCTTCTTTCTTGTTTTTAAGATCATGGGAGCAAATTACTTAGACTGCTGATTGAAAATCCCAGTTGATTTATCATTGGTTTCCAACAGAGTAGGCAGCATTTCATGCGGCTTTTTCCAAGCACAGAAGATAGAAATAACTGGAATACTTTTACCTCTCCTGTGTTATCAACATCTTTACCGCTCTCATGGAGGAACCTACTGGCCTTATATGCCCCAAAGCCCCTTGGTCTAGCTAAGCATGAATTTTGTTCTGATGACCCTGGTCTTCCTCATAAACTTTTTTAGCCCTCAAAATAATCCACTTACATAGTGTTGCCTATCTTCCTCCCTCTCCCGTCCATTTTTTATCATCTGTTTTATCTTCATCTGCAGCCCTCACTCATTGCCATTAAAAAGACTCTTACACAAACTCTCCTGGATTCACAGTTTTGAGGGACACTAAATACCTTTTACTGAGATCACCACACACTCACTAACAGCTCTCTCCCAGTCTTGTGCTGATCTTCAGCCCTGCATGGTCCTTCAAATTTGCTTTGCTCTTTCCCCTCTTATGCACTAGCAGGAGTATACTTTCCATGCAGAATTATTGCATGTGCTTTTCTCTGTTTTTTTCTCCTCACTCTGTAAAAAGCCACATTCTCCCCTGACACATGCACAACTGCAGTACCCTCTCCCTTACGTCTGTTCTGGCATTTCCTTGTGTCTCCTTCTCCATTCACAGACTCAGTATCAGCCCTACATATGATTTCAGTTGCTCGTTCACTCTTTCTGGTGTTTCCTGCACACTCTCTGCCACCCCACAGAGACGCTGCAATGCAGGGAGATATTATTTCTACATGCAGCAAATCCCAAGCATGGTGTGCTCCTCTGCTCATCCCACAGAAAACAGTAAGGCTGGCAACCTGGTGTCTTTGCAAGCACTTCACAGCCAATGTGAAAGAGCTATTCCAAAAGTGTCTTTGATGAAGCACAAGATGGCTCAACTTAATTTTACTGGCATTGATGTTATTGCTCTATGAAGTGAATGAAAATTACTTTAGGAGCTTTCCGTATTTTCCCAAAGTTTAAGAATGAGGTGTGGAATATTGCTGTTTCAGAAAGAGGAGGTTTGTGAGACACTGTGCAAGAACATGACAAATGGCACCTAAAGATAGTCTGTGAGGATATAAATATCACATTTGGAGGCTTTTTCTTTAAATGATTCCCAACATTGACTTACAGATATATCTCCCAAGGCTTTGATTGCTGCTGCAGAGACACGTTTTGGTGATGAAACCAGTATAAAAAATGTATGTATAATTTTTAAATCTAGATTTTAAAATTCCTAGTATAGAAAATTCATGTTCTCAGAGGATTCCACATTGAGCCCTATGACTTGTTTGATGTAATTCATCTGAACTCTTGGCTGAGTTTGAGCTTGGCTTTCAGTTCTGTAAGGACTATGGAGACCTTTCATGAAAGTTCATGCCCAAGTACATAATGAAAGGACATTGGCACAGGAGGTTTTTTGAGACATCCTGTAAGTAATTAAAAATCATAAGCATTTCTTTCTGTTTTTCTTGGAAATTACCAACCTTCCAGCAGCTTTGGCTCACCACTGAAATTCTGAATCCCAAGATCTCATTCCTAGCAACTGGGTTTTACTAGTTTCTTATCTCTGGACCTACTTATCTCTGTGCATATAAGCCTTCCTTGTTCTGGTAAGAGCCAATAGTAATTAATACCTCAGTGCAGCTCTTACAGACTCTGTGTGGTAAGGGGACAGAAAGGTAGTTTATGCAGACAGCGTAAAGCCTAGGGGGAAGTGGTTCAGACCAGCACACAGACCCTGTTCAGGTGCCTCAAGGAACTGGCCTGTGGTGTTTATTGATACTTTGAAAGCCTGTTCTTTCAATGCCTTAATCCTTCTGTTAAGAAAAAGATACTTCTGCTTCCAAAGGGAAGAGCATAAACTGTCATGCCCGATCAGAGACATGCAGGGCCACCACTACTGACCGATGTGACATCTCCATTACAGGCCTGTGTCAGGAAAAAAAGAACAGGGACCATGGCTTGTAGCAAAAGCCCAAAGGCTTTCAGCTGGGACCACTAGAGCACATAGAGCTGCAACGTGGATGACAGTAAAATGACAACCCTGGCAGTGACTTGCAAATGCATACTGTGGTATTTAATCCTCTGACATTATGTCTGAAGCTTGTCCCAAAAGGTGACATTCATATCCACACAAACCACCTCCCAGAGTTCACAGGGAACTTGCAAAGCCTGTGACTTACCTGATGGCGGTGCCTTGCATTGGAGTACCACACAGCAACAGCTGACCTGCTTGGGCTGAGCCAGCTGCAGAACTACGGACACAGACTTTGCTGTGGCAGTGATCGTCTTGCCCTAAGGAGACTTTCTCAGAAAATTCTAATTATCTTGGGTGTATGCTGGGCCAACGCGACTGCTTCTCTTCCAGAAGCCAAGGGACCTCTCACCACACACGGGGATGAGCAGTGTGCTGCCTGCAGATGACCTCCCTTGGAGGCCTCCACGCAAGGCAACACTGCACAGCCTGTGCTGATCAGCAGGCTTCATCTGGAGGGTTTCAGCAGAGACCAAATGATGTGAAGGGCAGGCCCCTATGTTAGAGGATAACAGGTCTTGTATCAGTAAATACACCTGCCAGATGGCATTTCTGACCACCTTGCTAACAGCTCAGGAATCACAGAATCATAGAATGGTCCAGGCTGGAAGGGACCTCCAAAGGTCAGGCACATCCTGCTCTGGAAAAGGGGGAAGAAATTGCAAAGATCCTGCTTAAGTGTTTGCAAAGGTAAGCGCAAGTACTAAAAGGCTCTGGGTGTGCCACAGAACAAGCAATGAAGCTTCCTTCTGTCACTGGAGTCATGCTATGGTAAATCCAGCCCCAGAACCTGGGGCACATCTGCAGGATCCAGTCTGTTCGGGGACTTCCACAGTGTCTCAGATCCCTTCCTCTCTGATTACAAGAACCTCTTCAGCAATAATCTCTCAGGCAATTTTTCAAATAAATGTCATTCTGGTTAGATCCTGTGGCAGAAACGGAGTGGAAAAGTGATCCCATCCCAGCAGTTCTCAGCTTCATTTTAGCTGAAAAGCTGTTATGTCTCAGCCTTTCTCACTGGCTAGCTGCTATTTCTAACCTGTCCAGTGCTGCATTATGTCAAAGGCCATTATTTATTCAGAACTACAGGGTGAGATAGCATCCCAGTTCTGTGACAGGGATCAATAGGTGTCTTCTCTATAATGACAGCAACATTTTTTTTTCTTTTTCAGGCCTCATTTCTGAGCACTTAGAAAATCATTTCTAATGCTGCACCATTAGGGATTGTTAAAAACATCAAAGCACTACTAAATGATCTATTAAAAAACATTATTGTTGCAATTGCTATTATGCTAATCTATGTATGATCTTGTTATTTTACATAGTCACAAACTCCCAAGGCTAAAGAAAGCTAACTGCATTAAGACAAGAAAAACAGATTTTCATGGAAAATTAGTTACCTGTTAGTATGGATAGATTTATTTTCTTTCTTTATCTTAACTTTGCAGACCACTGGCTTCTTTCTCTTAGCTGCTTCTTGGAAACAAGAAAATGAGATGCAATATAGTCAATTACACACAGCTGCAGATCTCACATTCTCCTTGAAAAGAGCAACTACCACAAAAATGGCTCTATACGGAACAGCCACCTTGTTTCTTGGCCACGTAAAGCACAACATCTATTACTACTATTGCTACTAACACTATTCATACTAGTATTAATCTAATAAAAAGTGCCTTATACTGGTGGCAAGAGAGGGTAAAGTGCAGTTTATTTAAAAAAAAAAAAAAAAACCAAAACAAAGCAAACAAACAACCAAACAAAAAAACACAAAAGAAGACCAAAGGGAGAGGGAGAAATCATGTATTTTTGGAACCTGGTGCAATACAAACCCAGGCAAACCCTGGGAAAACAAGGGCATCCTTGAAAATCATAAGGGTTCTCAAAAATGAGTGGACGAGCTCAGAAGTCAGAACAGCACCAGCTACATAAAAGCACAGGTATATACTTTTACTATCCTTTCTTTAAGGAGAATAACAGAAAGAAAACTATGGGGGGGAAAAGCAATTGCATTAGATTAAGTTCTGTACTTAGTGGAGAGAAGATATAGCTGTCACAAAGTCAAGGGAGTAAGTGTTTACCCTCTGCTAATTGAATCTTTTCTATCAGGTATTTTCCAGTTGAATATACATTAAAAATCACTACAAAATAAACAATAATGAAGATTACTTTTTTAGTGCCAGGGGTATAGAGGCACCCCAGAGGAAGCTCAGTTATCCCTTTAGACAGGCTGCTGTATATACTCAGAGACTGCCAATAAATATTATGAAGGTGGAAAATCCAGAGTACATAATTTCTCTTGTAGCAGACAGAGCTGGCAGCAGAACCTAGGAATAAGGTAGCAAATAAGAGAAGTTGCTGGCTAGTGTCTGCTTTTTTTTGGGTCTGTGAAAGGGTTCCACATGTAACTGAATCAAAACTGTCCAGTCATTACTGCTCCCACTGGTATACAAACATACAAGCCAAAGAGGGCAAGAGTTGTTTTGTCTCCAATACATAATGAAAATAAGGAGGAACACAAATGTGAATGTGCATGAGATGGCACTTTAAGGGGGTGGGAAGACGAGGAGGGAAATAGGCACTGATTTGTGTTAGAAAGTTGCCTGCAGCATTGCTCAGACAGTGAGAAGATTGGTTCCCCTGGGAACTCCATTCAGAAAGGGCCAGGATGGAGGGGTAATATCCTACACTGTGCAATAGCAAAACCAACTAGAACTGCTCTCAGGAGAAAAAGAAGAGACACAGGTTTCCTCTCAAGAAAACAAACAAACACACAAAATTGCAGGTTCTTCCAGAACTGAAAACCTTTCCAGATTAAAAAGAGCCAATACCTGCCTCTGGGGAAACCCCACACATCCCGAGGCACCTGTATGCAGCTCTTGCCCAGGAGGCAGGGCCATGCACCCGCAGTTTTGCCAGTAGGGTGCAGGACAGCTGGGCTTCATGAGCAGCAACCCAAAGCAAGGACACTG
Source organism: Limosa lapponica baueri (assembly GCA_002844005.1). Lineage (NCBI taxonomy): Eukaryota > Metazoa > Chordata > Aves > Charadriiformes > Scolopacidae > Limosa > Limosa lapponica. The sequence goes on from KZ505675.1 coordinate 42,534, forward strand.
ATCTGGGAGGGACACTGATGTTAGATGTGCTGCCCAGGTGTAAGGCAGATATGCAAGACTGTTGCCTGGTCTCCCATGACAGCTTGCAGGGAGATGTGGCTCTCCCCACCACAGGGACGCCACAAACTGCCTGCTGCTGCCTACCGGCTGCAAAGACAGCCTAAGCAGGTAACTCAGAGCCTGCCTGCTGCTGTAGTCAAGTACAGGTGAGATGAACTCCAAACCTGCAACCTCCCTGCTGCCCCTCTACGGCTCTTTCCCTCCAAAGTGAAGGACGGCAGGGAGAAACACAGAGACTGTTTCCTTCCTAGCCCCAGAACAGCAGACCAGTCCTGGCTCACTATAAATAGGTGAATACCTTGTGCTGTCATCTATCAGTCTGGGATTAAGGCTGAAAAAAGACAATTTAATTGAGAAATAAAGGCTGAGATAATTATCATTATTACCCAGGATGCAACCGGTGATCCCTTAACTAAAGGAAGAGTTACTGTCAAGGGTTTACAGGACGTGGTTGTTACAGGTCAGACTTAACCTTTGCTTTATCTGTTTCTCAGCATTTAGCAACAACATTGTATTAGTGTATTTTGGTATTTAATTGCAGAACTTATTCTATTTCTATACTAATTATACTATATTTTATACTAATTTATCTTACGATGAAATGCAATCATTTTCTGTAATATTCCTCCCACTACTTAACCTACTTAACAAATTCCAAATCCCTGTGACATAATGCATATAACATTGATTTTCATTTCAAAAGCAGTGAAAGCATTTTTATTCTTTGCATTTTTATTGCAGACATTTTAAATATTTTTCACATACTGGAAATCAATAATGGATGGTCAGAGATCAAATACAAAGCTATGATCTTCCAGACCGAACAGTTTTGCTTTTAAATTCTTAAAATGTAATACCAAGGGAGATAATCGGGTTTTTTAAACAAAGATACAGAAAGAGGGATTCTTTTGTTTCTAATGTGTTGTTTTATCCAAATCTTCGTTTAAAAAATTAACTGGCCAGGTGCAGTACATATTCTTAAACATTAAGCAGCCCAATATCCAGGGTTTTCTAATGCATAAGAATATGTACTGCACCTGTAATATGCAGGTTTTTAGGGGATAAAAGATTGAAGTGCTTTACTTCCTACAGCTGAGGATAAATACTGCAGAACTTTATAGCTGAAATGCAGGAGCCAGCACTGGAATTGTAATAACATATAGTGGGTTGAATAGGGAATAGGATCTACCATGACAGATGTAATACACACTCGCACATTTCTGCAACAAATGGATAGAACAGACAGAAGGTGAGAAGGAAAAAAAGATGAAGTATTTAAGAATTACTGCTGACCGGCAGTAAAGTCAAGAAAAATGTTTAGGTTGATGAAGACCTTGACCTGTATGTAGTCTATTAAGTAACATTAGCAATAAAATATGTGTCCCTGTGTGGAACCAGGCTGGAGTACAAGGGAAAAGAGCAAGGAAAAATATTTTGCAGTCTTCACCTGCATACCCGTGTACTTGTCACTCATGCACTTGCTATTCACAAAGCTGCTTTCAGCAGAACTACTTAGTTCAGCCCTGCTCCTGATTCTTTTCCTATTTGAATTAAACAAGCATCCTAAGAAAGGACAGAACATGCATCTTTCCCCTGCCTTCAAAGAAGGAAGGACATGCAACCTCCAGCCACAATGTGGGAAACACCCAGCTGATGCATTTTTCTACAAGCAATATCCACCAGCGTCTGGCCTTGGGCAAGAATTTAGCTTAATATCCCCGAGTATATACAAAGGGCTCAGAAAACAAAAAAATGTCACATGGATCACCAGTAGGTTTTTGAGCCCACAGCTGAGATGAGGTTTCTTATTGTGGACTCTCTGCCTGCCTCTGAAAAAAATGAGCAGACCCACTTAAATTTTTCCTCTGCTGGACTTAACGATTTTAATTTTAAATGCGGTCTGACAAAAAGAATTCTGGGCCTGCACTTGGGAATGTTTTCAGGATGTTTTGTTTGTTTAATCAGCACAATGCTTCAGCCAAGCGAGTTAGTGCTTGGTTTGTGCTGTTGTTTTTCCCACTTTGCAAGTTTGTCTAATTGCACACTTTCCTTGCTTTTCTTTGCTCTGCCTTCCAGGGAAAGGAGACCCTCAATGGGAAAGCAAGCCACAGAATTGTCACAGGTAAACAGGGAACAGGGTGGGCATAGGGTGCGTTGTCTGTCATGCAGGGAATTCACTTTGGTAGCCTGACCTGACAGTTTAAGGGGATTCCCAAGCCCAGCTCGACATCCTCTGAGAGTTGCCTCCAAGTGGCCATCTTGCTATTGCTATCTTGGTCACATTCAGAAACAACTATCATTTAGTGCTCATCCAGGGTTATCGTATTTCGTGTCTTGCCAACTGGGGCAGAAAAGGGAAGTCAGGATGACAAAATCTTCACTCTAAACCTGACCAGTTTCATCACCGATGTGGGGACTTTTCACATTGCAGCCACACAGAAAATGAGAATCCTTAGCAATGATTGGAGAAGAGCTGGGTGCTCTCAAGGGTCCAGATAGGCAGGGTCTGCCTCTCTCCCTGCTGACAAGGCAGAAAATTCTTACAGAGGAATATGCCTCTTCTTCTGGTAGATGCCATTTACTCAACAGGAAGCAGCAGAAATCTCACAAAAAGGGCCAGGAGGTGAAGCCGAAGGGGAGGCTAAAGTTTTGAAAGCAGTAGGGTTTGCTGCATCAGGTTCTTTGGATGGACAGTCTAGAGATGAGCTTGCACCTCACATCATGATTATTGGAGCTGCAGCCTGAAGTATTGTCACCGCAATCCTTTTAACAGTACCAGGATAAACCCTAACCAACAGCAGTAACATGATGAGGTTACCTGCTGTGCATGACATGGGGTAATGCATCCCAGCCATCCCACTAGCCCCTACAAAAGCACTGGCCTTTCTCAGGGTTTGCAGTATCCTCAGCAGCACCAGTTGCTGAAATCTGTGCAGTGGAGAGAAAACCTCTGTGCTTTACATTACTAAAGCAAAGGGAGGAAAAACAGAGCAGTGTGAAAGCTTAGGAGAGAAATCCCCTCCCCCTCCAGCCCCAAGCCCATTTGACAAAGTCTTACAAATCTAGAGAGACATAGCCCTGATTTTGGAACAATAGGGATGTGTACCTGATAACCTTCTTTCCCCTGTCTCAGAATAGGGGGCCAAAAAGTTGAATAAGTGATTACTGAGTCATTAGGATATTTCTCTATAGGCCTGTTTTCTGATGGTTTTTCTATTTTCCCATTTTTGCTCATGACTGCTCTACAGTTTATTTGGCATTCTGTAAAAAAAAATGATCCTCTTTCACCAAAAGCTAGCAAGAAGGAGCTTCTAGCAATGAGGAATTAGCAATTAATTAAATGATCACCATACAAAGGCTTCCACAAAATCAGGCTAATACTTTCTCTAATTTATTTTTGTAAATCCTTACTTTGATTCTAATTTATTTCTTCAACAATGTTTTTATTAGTTCTGTGTTTGACTTCCTACAGCAAAACCATAAAGACTACAATCCTACAAGGACATACCAATAGGCTGATTTCTATGAAAGTATGTCTTTACTGGGACCAATTAAATCATTTCACTTAATCATTAAGTAAGTGCCTTAGTGAGCGGGAGAAATTATCACTCAAAAAGATCATAAAACAATTTGTGTTCAAGTGGTCAGGGGGGAATTCGTTTTTAGAGATGTGTAGGTTTTTGTGTAACAAACAAAGAAATGAATCCTATGAAGAATCTTGTTAAGAGCTTTGAACTTTTTTCCAACAAATCACGTAGTTACTGCAAGTTTCTTGTGAGCTATATTTGATGAAAACTAGGCTTTGGTGAATAATACCATCATGGCAGATATTTTTTCCTAGTACGTTTCAGAAAGCTAGCAGCTGTATGAAAACAAAACCTGCCTAATTGGAAGCGTTCATACGACAGCAGTGAAAGCCTTTCCCAAGTCCCTGAGCAACACACTGACAGTAAGAGAAGAAAAACTGCATTTCCCTTGCAAGGCTTTACAGTCCCACTGAGGGGCTTGTACTGAAGGGGCTGGTGTACAGCATGCAGCAGCCCAAGACTTCATAAGGCAGCTCTCTGGAGGGCAGGGGCTTGTGCCCACGGGGCCCTGGCAGCACACCCTGAGCCTGGCTCACCCTCCCTCCACACGGAGGCATCTACACCACCATCCCCATCACCCACCCTATCCCATATGGGAGATACACCAGCCCCTTCCCTCTCCCGCATCCCTTCCCCCAGCCGCTTGCCCCCTGGAACGATTCACAGCTGAGGAAATCAGGCAGGGTCGTTAATAAAGCCAGGTGAAAATTACTTTTGGGTGGGAATTTCTAAGGCTTGGTGTTTAATAGTTCTCATGATTTATATTTTTCTAAAACGAAATCTCCATATCTTAAATAAATTAGTAAAATGTCAGTGGAAATCTTTCCTGCGAAGGGCTTCAGTCCTTCCCTGACATTTTTAGTATTCAAAACTGGAGTATTTTTAAAGTATTTTATCTTTTTTTTTTTTTAAAACCAAAACTGCTTACCCGACATTGGAAGGGACTTCTGTTTCATAAGAAATGAAGATACCATGGCAACCATAATAGTTGTTTGCATTTTGGCTAAGAAACCAACTTTCCATTGCACATAGCAAGTCCTGGTAGAGGGTTTTCACCTCATTTTTAACTAGAAAAGCCTTCCTACCTGGGGCCACATGAAGCACATTGCACATTTAATCATGTGTCCCAGCCAACTAGATGGACAAATAACCATCATAACTAGGGAACAGTAAAACTTAAACAAGAATAAGTGTGGGATTTCTTTGCCCCCTGGATGTTGGAGGATGAAAGAGTGAGGTGCCTACTATAGCTGTTACTCAGCCTCTTCTCTAAACGGCAGTCGCTTCTCATGTTTTGTATTATGAATGAAAAATAATAAAATAGGGCTTGCAGTATGCAACTGCTGGGTGGTATTTATTTATAGCTCTACTGGGGATAGTGTGACTGGCTAGGCAATGCAGTATTAATCATCTTTCCAGCGAGGAGCAGGAAAGTATTCTTTGAATAAGAATTAGGCATTAAGAACCGTATTGTATCTATTTGGGAAAATCGTACACTGGGCAGGGTGGAGCAGGGGGAGGACGGTGCCCAGCACGCCCCGGAGGGAGCGTGTGCTGCAGAGGAGGGTACACACGCTCCTCTCTCCTAGCCAGCTCTGCGGGGTGTTGCAGAGGGCACAGCACCGCAGGAAGAACTGAGCACTGCTGTCTTCCCATGCCTTGCCTTCCTCTGCTGGAAGCGGCCACAGAGCACAGGCAAAGCAGGACACCTGCCTTCCAGGAAACAGAGACCCCTGCTCCACAGAAAGCCCAGGTTGTGGTGTTGGCAGAGGTGCCGGTGTCGCATGGTCACTTGGGGCTAGAAGACCTTACAGCTATGAAATGCGAGCTAAAGCACAGAGTAAACCCGTTAACGGGTCTTGCAGCACTGCAGCACAAAAATAAAAAACAGAAAAGAAGTCACCACATAAACCTGAACAGAAAAACAAGCAGCCCAGACACAGCTGAAACCAACAGGAGCAGGGAAAAGCAGCAGGTCAAACTGCAGCCTAGGCAGTCCAGTGCTCTGCAACCAGAAAGCCCAGGGCCAGAAAAAAAAGACAGCAGTGCAGCAGGAATGACTGAAACCAGGTGCAGGAAGCAGTGACATCCAGGAGGTGAGGCACAGCCAGAGCAGGGAGAGAAAAAGGCCACAGCTCCACTAGGAAACAGAGTCCCTCCTGAAAACAGGGATGCTGGCTGGCGCTGGTGGCTCTACACAGCTCCGCAAGGGTGGGGACTTAGGGGTGCAAAGAAGCTTTGACAGCCACTGAGAGTGGTGTTCCAGCAGCAGCTGGCTCTGTTAGACGATGTCCCCTAACACTGCAAGAGCGCCCCTATTACCACTACAGGCTGAGCAAAGTAGCGGGACCAAAAGGAGAGGGTGGAAATGGAGGTAGGGCACAAACCGCAGATCAGAATGACAAGGTTCGATATCCTATTACCTGGCCATTGTCCCTGTAAATAGAAGTGCTAATATTTAGCTACCAAAATGTTAATTAAGCTGACTAAATTTCAAACTCTGCAAGCGCACATTTTGGGCTGGTATTCTTTGAAGCGAGTGTATTTTCAGGCTAGCTTTTCATCGCAGTATCTTAGCACTACTGAGAGAAACACCCATTGTGCGTGTCTCATATTTCTTTAGGAACTACAAAGCAAATAGGGTGCTGGCTGAGTGCACCTCCACAAAGTAAACCAGCATTACCTCTCACATCAAGCCAGCCCCAGTGCCAGATTTCCAGAAACAGGCACAGCTCACTCTCCCACAAGACATTCCCCTGTGCAAAAACAGAATTATGATTTAAGCAATATTACATACTCACAGTGGAGCGAGACATGCCTGGAATACAAAGAAATGGCAGGCTCCACCTCCAGAGAAGCCAGGACAAACAACACATAGGGCTTACATGTCAAAACTGCACATAGGTGTGGCTCCTTTAAACATCCTGGGAGAAATACTACGCGCAGAAGTACAGACCAGCCACTACACATCCCAGTCACTGTTTCATACCACTATGGCTATAAGAATTAGTTTACATTGGCTCACAAGTGCTGATGTGCAAATAGCTGCTAGGCAGACCCCGCAAGTGTTACAATCTGTAACCTACAGTCCCAAAATTTTACAGGTGAGCAGTATTTGTTATAGAAACAGGGCTGTGTTCTTGGTTGGTCAAATGGGCTTATAGTGTGGATACCTAGGCCATCAATTTGAAATGAAATCCAAAGAAGAGAGATTTCAAAGAACAGAGATGGGTTAAAACAGGCTCACAGACATGCTGAGTCGGTAATGAGGGCACAGAGAAATGGAGAGGTCATCAGTATGGTGTCCCTGCAACTTTCACAGCACATAAACCAGATCATAATTGCACACCACAGGCTCCTCACTCCTGCTGTACGGAGCTGTGTGTTTCAGCTCTGCAGCTGGGAGGTTTGAAGGAAGACATGGGAACAGCACCCAGACGCTTTAGGCTCCTGGCATACTTGGGGTCCCTCTGAGAGCTTCGACCCAAGTAACTCATTAGTAGAGAGGAAAGCTGAGGACCAAGTGTACTTGGTCAGGCCTCCAACTCCATGAATGTCCAGCCCTGGTTTCTTAATTTGTTATTTAATCTTGATCAACAGATCTTATAGCACACTTGTGTCAAGCTTTCCATGAATGCAGCTCAGCCTGGCTCCCCATGCCACACACATGGCTTTCTTCTTAGCTCCCAACCCAGCAATTACAGCAGTGTGTCTGCAGAAAATGCAGCATGAGCCTGAAGCCCAAAATCCCTCTTTCCTATCCTCACTTCATTTACCAAATGCTGGCCTACCTTGGCCCCCTCCCTGCTCTCACCCCCACTGTTACAGGAGACTACAGTTTAGCCGCAGCCCTGCTACCCACCATCACCCTTGAGAGCCAGTGCACCCCGTGGCTCACGCCTCCCTGTGCACAGTTGAGAAGTCAGATAGACTCTTCTCTCCTCTCAGACACCAGTTCAAAGCCACAGTGTGGCCAGGACCCTAAAGCAGGGCTCAGTTTTTCAAGGCAAATTATGGGATGGTGTACCGGCAAAGCTGTTCTGAGCCTGCCCTCTAGGACCATGATGCGGGCTGAAGACTCGCCAGTGTCCCCTACACTGCTGCTGAAGGTCTTCCCTGGGATTAATGAACCCCAGCAAAGAACCAGGCCCCAAATGTTAGGCTTGATTGGCAAGTGAGCATGAAACAAGCGGAAAGGGAGAGCCAACGGAAGGATACAAGCAATAGGAATATAATTATGCAGTGATTCATCTTGGGCACACTTGCACACTGGGAAAAGGGGGGCAGGAAAATAGGGGGAACTGAGCCTTTTCTTTTTTCTTTTTTTGGACAGGATTGGAATACTGCAGAAGACAATTTGGAGGACTGATTCAAAGGAGACATAGGTGGATATACCACAAGGATCAAGGAAAGTGAAACAACCCTTTGATTCTGCATGAGCGATACAGAACTGTGCTTCTACAGTGTGCAGTGAATGCATTACTGAGATCACAGATTAAGGGGGTTAGCAGGCATTTACAATCCTATCCTGAGCAGCTGCTTCTCTCTCTTTGTAGCATTAACCTTCATGAAACATAGAAGCATTCACCAACCTGAAGGAAAAACTGTGGGATGAGAATTTTCATAGGCAGCCCACCACTAACCTATAAATATATTTGAGTAGTGGCAGAGGCAGATTTTAAGCACATACAAAAGATTGCATTTGGGAGATCTTTAAAGCATTGCAGAGCAGGTGAACTGCTTAAAACCTTAAATTGTCATTTTGAATTAAATGCTCATACCTGCTGTATTTGTCAAGGTAAATTACAGGCAGTTGTTACTGGCAGTTGGGGAAAGTGATACAGAGAATGCTCCCTGTGAACTGTGTGTGATCAGCTCAGTGAAGTATGAGTGATCAGGACTCAGGAGCAGTGTGGTTATTCTACAAGTCCATCACTCAGCTCCAGCAACAGGACTGCCAATGAGCAAAGCAGCAGGTTTGCCTTCTCTGCAAGAGCCCTAAACTCACTTATCTGGCCATCCTTGTCTCATGGCCTCCTGCTTCACCCAGTGCAGATCATCCTCAAGATCTTGTAAGGACACAGAGCTGTCCTCAAAACAACAGCTCTCCCTCTTCAGTTCCCTCCGGCAGGGCCATACCACACAGTGGGGGAAGCCACACTGACAAACACTTTGGTAGCCCTGCACAGGCACTCACCAGAATGGCTGGAGGTCCTCACATGTGTACAGGTGACCCAAGAGCACACCCCCTTTTCAGAAAATGCAGATAAAATTTACAGCCAGGTCTTATGGCAACATGTCTGGAACCACTTACATATCGGCTAGTTGCCTAGTGCAGGGCTCTTGTATTTTTAAGCCTTCTAAAAACCAATCATGGTGAATAGATGGTAAATGAATAAATGTTGATTTTTTTATGCCCGTGCCAAATTAATTATAAATGAGCAGCAAAATAAATCCAAAGGGCTATCATCCCATCTACCAATCAATAAATTGAAAGTATAAATATACTAGAACAATATAAAGTGCCTGTGGCACACACACAAACCTAGTTAGCTAAAAAAGGAAGGAAAACATTTCCAGTCTTCATCTGGAGGGTTGCCACAGATTTCATCAGGCTAAGCTGAAGGGGAAGAGTTTTTGTAACTACATGATTTTTACAGACAGAGCCCTCTGTCTTGTGTTTTGTCAGCAATCTACCTAGGGGGAAGTATTTTCTCATAGCCACTAATCAACATTGCCAGTTGTGTGTATGCACATATAGATAAAAACTAATAACCCAAGCAGTCTTAATGACTTCAGCAAGGGTAGGAGGCTTATCTTCAAATACATAGTAAAGTGTTTGCTTGGATAAGAGCCTAACTTAACAGAGAGAGCCCAAAGATGAGAGGTTGCATACATCAGTCTACAGCAAAATCCTAATGCAAGGTGGTTAAAATGGGTTGTGCAGAAAGAGACAACCAGGTAAACATCCTTTGCACAGGAATACAGCAAAAGCTGCCATCTGCAAACAAATTTTGTGCCTCATAATCCAGTCCAAGAAACATTTGAGAGGTGTGAAAGAAATGGTACGAAGACAGCAACACTGTTCCTGCTCAGTACCAATCTACCACACTTCTGTCTTGGTAGGAAAGAATGCCAGATCAGGAACAATCTCCATCTGTTGCAGAAGCAATCCCTGTGGCACCCACAGTTGACTTCCTCTCCATCTGAAATGACTGGGCAGCTCTCAAATACACTCCCACATGCAGGTCAGCACAACTGCTAGACTCCCAAAAAAGTCCATGCAGCTCATGCTCTTTGAGACCCAGTGGCTGGCAGTGCCTCATAAAATCTTCTGACAAATTTACCACCATCCTTGTTTCCCAGATGGAAACAATCAGCAGAGATTTCATATTGTGCCTGCATTTGCTAGTAAGCTGTACAGGTTAAAGGCAGACATACCACATCATCCACTGCAGTCCCTTGCAAAACCCAAGTCTTAAGGATGTTTTCAACAGTCCCAGAAGGTTCAGCTTTGCTTTGTTTTAAATGTTTGTCTCTTTATTCTATACTCAACCTCTAAGGAGTTCTCTTTATTTATGGATCGGTTTTTCCTTCTGAAAGCCCAGCAGGGCTTTAGCAGACCAAGTGTGAACACACATTTTAGTCTTCTCCATAATAAATGCAGAAAATTCATGAGCTGAGAGCTGTCAGCGGTAAACCTGAAGTCTGTAACTCAGCCACAGGCTCCTCCACCTCTGCCTTGAAGACAGACAGGCTGCAATCACACCCCTGTACTTAGCCAGGATCTCAGTCTTCACAATGTCATAGGTACCACATCAGCCAGTCCTCAAAGACGCTCATCACTTGGCTGTTCTGTCCAGCCTCTTAATAGGTCTTTAGAAGTTTGTTGCCAAGCCCTGAATGCAGAAGCTGACCTGGAGTAGGTGCCTCCTACTCCAGGCAGTGCCTGCTTTCTCCTCTTTCCAAGACATAGTTCTTTGCTCAGGCAGTGCAGGGAATACAGCATAGTCATTGCTAATACAGCATTGACAACAGTGCCTTACTCACTCCTCTAGCTCCATGCTTCCCACATTGTTCTCACCCACAGAGAATGTGTGTGCTCCATTTCAGATTACTTTACATTTTCGCTATTTCAATGCTGCTCTGTAAGTTTTTTCTCATTTTTTTTCCAGATTTTGCAATATCCACATGATGCTGTTTCCCTGTGTCAATCTACTGCTATGTCCCAGAACAGGGCTTTCATCTCAGTGGTGCCAAACAAAAAAGCAAATAAATAAACAACAGGCCAGGGCTTCATCTGCTGCAGTTCAGCACAGAAGACCTTTAACTTTGCTGTAGCTGTGCTGATTTATGGCAGTGGAGAGTCTGACTTACTGCTACTCATTTCATGGAGGCATTCTTCATCACTCAACAGCAACCGCATGGATCAACCTCCCCAACAGACTCCCTGGATCAACTTCCCTGCTATCACCACACAACTAGCTGATCATACCAATTAACCTGAATCCATATTAGTGGGTCAGATGTCCCAGACATGCTGTTCTTGGGATTCTTCATGGGTTGTAGCACAACCACTTCTGGCCACCTTCTTCAGCACCTTTGTGAAGTAAGGAAGCCGGAGCCAGCTGAGGTCTTTAAATCCATGTGAAGAGGCAATATGACCATTATATAACTATAACACTAAAAAGCAAAAGCAGAAATAATATACCAGTTGGAGAAAACATTCCTATATATAAAATTTTACACTGCAGGAGGAAAAAAATTAATTCTTCTGTGTGTATGTGCTTGCGTGTGTGTACAAGTGTATTCACACAAACATTCCTGCTCGCTCTCTGGAGTTTAAAATTCACCAATTTTGCCCAAGAAAGGCAGCCAGCAAGATGAGATCCATAAGAATTTCTCTTTCTCATGAAACAGTGATTTACTAAATTAGACACCTAATAGGATGCATAAGAAATAAATTATAATCCAGAAAAAGAACACCTACCAATTGTCCTTTGCTGGACACTGGGGTGAATCAGATGTCATCCCACCTCCCAGAGGACACTGAAAGAATAAAAAGAAAGATTTAAGACGTTGACAAGATTAGATTACTTTAGTAAGGTGGGAGAAGAAAGAAGGCTTTTTAAAAATGAACAGGGAAAATAAGTCAGCAGTATGCTGTCCTGTTTCTCTCAGGGTAGAAGATCAAAAGGACATTCAATGATATTAAGTTTTAAATTCAAAACCAAATAGGATATAATATTTGTTCACTCCCTGTGTAATTGTGGGACTGAACTCAGGGTGAAAGATTGCTGCTCAGGCTAGTGAGGCTAGTCTGATTTAGCATAATTAACAGTAATACCTTAATTGTGGGGAGAGAGAGGAAAACATCTTTATTAGTGAGCTGAAGAAGTTGGAAGAGCAGATTTCTGTCCAGTTTTCAGCTGGCACTAAATTGCAGGGAGCGGTCAATATACTACAGCCTAACAGCACCCCAGTACCTATGGGGACAGGAGTAATGAGATGGGGCTAGGTTCTTCTCATCTTGGTAGGATAAGGAACAATGGACAAAAAATGAACAAGAGCGCTTCAGACCGGGTATAAGCAGAACCTTTTCCCTCTGTGGACAGTCCAGCAGTGGAGCTGGGACCCAAAGAGGATGTGCAGTCTCAATCCTGTTTTTTAAGACCCGACTGGCCAAAGGTTGGGCCTCTTCCAAACTGAAGTATCCTTCAGTCCTATTATTATTGAGGACCTTAAGTCATGTGCATAAAGAAGATTGAGCCAAGTTGCAGGGAGGCTCAAGACACAGATGTCTGCAGGGCAAGTGGCATCCTAGCCCCTGTGCTTCTGAAGGCACACTCCAAAGGCAAGCACCCTGACAAACCTTGCTGGTTTGCACCTCTTCTCCTTTTATAGTGTTGGGTACCCACCATTGGACATTTAGGCTGGGAAGGCCTCACCACTGCCTTCTCTGTGTCCTGCATCCCGAAGCACCTGCATCCACTTGCACCATGCTGCACCCAGGACCAGGACATATACGAAAGCATTTTGAACACTGCAGCCACGTTCTTGAATCCAGGAAGAAAGTGGTGTGTATCTTCATTACCTAATTACACCACAGTCGTATGTTCTATTGCCTGGTAATTAACAGAAGTTGTGGTTGCTAAGCTGAAACCTGAGAAGAACAACGGGTGACAAGATCAATTTCCAGGTAAGAAACCTCATCACATACATGAACAAAAAGAGTCACCCTTGCTTTTAAAGCCTGTTTGTTCATTGTGGGTGAGAGTAAGTGATTGAAAATAATAGCTGTGTTCCAAAGCACATTCAGTCTTCCAAGAGAGCGAATGTACCTGAAATAAGAAAAGAGCAGTCAACAAACAGGAATACAGCAAGCACCTCCAAACACAAAAGAACACTGGCTAGGTGGACCTGATGGGTTCCAGCAGTTAAAATGTTTTCTCACAACATCATAATCCTGCAAGTTCATCCCCTGCACTCTTTGTCATTGACACAAAACATTCAGATGCTTTTTTTTTTCCCTTTCAACATATCTAATATGGAAGTGTTTTTGCATAGGTAGTATAGTGTTTTAAAGAAGCTGCTTTAGTAAAGCCTCACTGCCCTCTCACACTGGGGCTTCTCAGAAGTTTAGGGATCACTCACATAGATCTAAAATATTAGAATTGCATGGAGTGCTTTGTTCCATCCAGGAAGGCTTCAAAAGCTCTCTGCAAGGCCTTTGCCAGGTAACAAACACTGCCCTGAGGTTCAGGCAAACTTGTGTTCCCAAACCACAGAGCAGCTTTGGCCAAACATCTTGGGATTACAGTGTCTGGCTGGATGCTTCAGGCTGTCTTCCACTACGCATCACGGACTGGATCTGGGACTTCTGTTCTGACCAAGTTTATTCTACCCATATTTGTCTTTTGGAGAACAGAAATATCACTTTAGTGGCAAAGCAAACCTGTGAAAACTAAATTTAGTTACAATGTTAATCATGTTTCTTATGAATTTCTGGTCCTGCAGAGTTCAGGCAACTGTGGAAGATTTATCCATGTTCTGTTCAGCTCAACCATCACCTGAAGCATTTTTAATGAAGTATGAGTTGCAGGGTTAATCCCAGTAGATGTAACTGCAAAAACACTTGAAAACTGTACGTGAAATTTAACACAGGGGGCCTTATATAACAAAATGACATGCAAAACTGAATCATGGTTTGACTTGCAGATCCAACCCTGCATTTGACCGGCCCAGGGGAGCATGTTCTGTTTGCTAGCTAAGCTCACTGGCTCCGACAGTCACTGAGTAACAGTCAGGGCATTGTTCACTCTTCTCCCCAGATGCTTCTGTAATTCTCAGGGTTACTTAGACTTTAGACAATCCTCTGTGCCATAATAGAATCTGTCACAGTGTTTCCTTGTTATCTGAATCAGTATGAACCATGTTTAGAAGAACAAGAGACTGACATGCAAAGTTGAGGCAGCATGTGAACTGGATCTGCACACAATTAAGGTGAGTTAGAGACTATGGCAGTTCTGAACCCATTGTGCAGCTGGCTTTAACACTGGGACTTTCTTCAATGACTGAATTCCAGAATGGTTCATGTTGGGAGGGACCTCTGGAGATATCTAGTCTAAACTTCATGCTCAGAGCAGGGTTACCTACAGCAAGTTGCTCAGGATATCACCCATTCAGGTTTTAATATGTCCAAGAATGCAGACTCCACACCACCTCTGGCCAGCCTATGCCAGTGTTCAACCGCCATAACAGTAAACAAAAAGAACCCCACAAACCAACCACAAAAAAGCCACACCAACCAAGAAACACTTTATGACCATTGCCACTTTTCCTTTCATTGGGCACCCCTGAAAAGATTTTGCCTCCGTCTTCTTTATTCCTTCCCAGCAGATATTCATGCACAGTGATGAGATTCCCCCTGATCCTTCTCTTTTGCAGGCTAAGCAGCCCCAGCTGTCTCAGCCTCTCCTGTTATGTCAGATGTTACAAATTCTCCATCCTCTTTACCCTTTGCTGGACTCTTTTCAGTATGCCCATATCTCTATGGACTAGAGAGCCCAGAGCTAGAGCTAGCACTGTAGACACGTCTCACCAGCGCTGAGCTGAGTGGAAGGATCACCTCCCTCAATCTGCTTGTAGCACTCTCCCTAATTCAGCCCAGGAGGCTGTTGACCTACTTTGCTACAAGAGCAAATCGCTGACTGATGAGAGAGGGTTAGAACTCCATTTGGCACTTACTCCAACTTCATGCTGGTGTTAACTCCAGTGATTTCAAAGAAACTATGTCAGCCTAATCCTGGAGACATGCACTGGTGCACTGCAGCCTTTAAGCCCAACTATCTACTTCATTAAGTTTAGCTTTACAATGCAAACAGTCACTACACTGCCAAATCCTGCACAGCAGAAAATGTGCATTCCAGATGGGAATATATCTCGGTGTTTCTCATGGATGGTTACATTCATGCCAAAAAAGCTATAAAACAGCACAGTTGAACTGGTGCTCGTACATGCTTACACCCATCATAGAGCTGGCCTTCAACCTTCTTCAGCACCAATAACAGAGGGGCAGACTCACGTCACAACCCTTTCTCATTTTCCTGGTTTGTGGCAGAGTAGCATGGCAAAGTGGTGAGGACTTAATACTTCTGTAATGTGGATCTGCTAGGTCAGACTTCTTTTGTAGGAGAAAGCAATTTTTACCACTCATTTAGCTCCTGGGTGAATATTTCTGTTTCATTGTAAGATCTTCATTGTAAGCTAAATCAATCCACCAAATCCAAATCAGTTTAAATTCACTCTGCCGGTTGAAAACAAGGCACTTAACTGAACGGACAAATCCTTCATTAGTCATATAAATTATCCCATGTAAGAAGGAAATAGTATTTTCTCATTATCAGTTGATTGAGGGATGCGTAACATTTATGTGCTGAGATAGACTATGAGGCTTCTGAAGTGCAACAGTCACAGAAGTGATGGCTCTCAAGCTATAGCGGAGTCACCCTGATGAGTGGTGGTGTGGGAGAAGGTCCCTTCTTTTAACAGCTTCCCACTGCAGCAATACATGCACCTGCTTTTCTCTCTTCAAACAAGTGTAAATCAGAGCTGTACCAGATGTTTTTGTTGAATAGGCTGCAAGAGCTGCACTGAGTCAGCAGTTCCAGCACACCCCACCAAAATTGCCCTGAAAGTTTTATCTGGATGCTCAGCAGTAAAACACATGTAACCACTTAGCAGGAAGAAGTCTAGGTCATTGGGGATTTGGCTTGGCTTCTGTTCCTTGTGTTGAACATGCTTTTCCACTTTCTTCCACAAGTAAGTGCAACAGAGTTCTGCCAGACTGCCCCTCTATGACACACCTATGACTAATCCAGTAGCAAGACAACCATTTTGATTCACTTGTCAGCTAAGACTACCTTTAGTACTTCTCTTGGGTGTGGCTGCTGTCAAGAATGAGACCTAGTCATTCATGGGGCTCTGGCACTACCTACTGTGACTGCAGACCCCTCCATAGCAAGCAGTTGAGCAGCCACACGTGGTGAGTATTAGGAGGCACTGCCTCCTCAACAGTGCAAAAGCACATCAGCCCTGAATTCGTGGTTGTGAAGGTCCTTCCATTGTCTGTCTTGCAGAACACGCTGAAAGTCAGACCCTGCCCTGAAGCTCCAGCTGAAGTAAACAGGAGAAAGAACACATATCTGGCTTCTATCTCCATATAAAAGAAACCAAACTCCACTCAAGGTGATACAGAAAATTTACAGCAAAGCCAGCAGGTGAAAGCAAGACCTGTTCAGTTCTGCTGTAGTTCCTCAGCCACTGGAGTTTTACTGATTTACTTTATTCACGAGCAGTCAGAAGAGTAGGACACTGTCTGCCAGTGCATACTAACCATAGTGGGAAGCCCGGGGTAGTACAGCAGTCTGCCTCGCACAAAGACCAGACTTGTCCTCCTCATAGCCTCATGAAAGGGAATAAAGGGTCATAAAATTAATTTAAGGGTTTTTTTTCACATCCAGCACATTTTACCCAACTGTTAACAAACCGCAACTTACACAGTTTGAATTAGTGTATTTCAAGAATTCAGATTATAGTATTCCTTTTGAGATAGCAAGGAGAAAACATTCTGCAGATTATTGCTCTAATAGCCATGAGAAAAGAGTTTCTCCGTGATTGTTCAGTAGCTCCAGGAATGCTACCTGATCTATTGCTCTATCTGGTTTTACCAACACCTAAATGGACACAGATGCATTCTGCTGGTTCTTAGAATTGCATCCTTCAGATTTGGCTTCTGCAAGAGAAAGGAGAGCAAGTATTACATCACAGATAAAAATATTTTTTTAGGAACAAGTGCTCTGCAAAAAGCTAACAAACAACCATCTTTCATACTTCCTACCTCTGCATCTGGGACACATTTCACATACTGCTAGTATTAAACATCAATAAATCAAGATGTGTGTGTTGCACCAACTGTCTGCAAACCCCTATTGCCTATAGAAAGAAAGTACCTTAGATTTGCAAACATGAATGTCTTCCAGAGAAATTCCATTTTCTAGTATCAAGTTATGTATTCTCATTGTGGTAAGATTTTCATTTAAGAGATTTAATTTACTGCCTTTAATAACTTTTGTATCATTAAAAATCTCCCGCTTCCTAATAAGCATATTTATTTCTAGAAAATGTAAATTCAGTAAAAAATTGTATCGTTGGTGGAAGAAAAGTTGTTAATTATCATGACATTCTGCAAAATGCAGTCCTGATATCTCACTGCCAAGATATTCAGCCTGGCCTTTAAACCACGGGGAATGTATTGATGTTGCCAGTTGACAGCGCAGAATGTATGTTTTGGGGACATCTGGGTTTTCAGTAAGTAAAGTAGCTTTGTGATTTGCCAAAGCAAAGCTCAGAGCAATCATCTATTCCTTTCCTCTTTTTCACTAACAGAAAAACACAAACAAACCAGCCCAAAATAAATGCAAAACAACAAAACCCCCTTACATTTATTGAATAAAAGATACTTCCCCCATTTCCTATGATGAAATGTTGTCCAGAGTGACTCTTAAAAGACTGTCAGATCCTGAGAGACTAGAAAATGTAATGAACTTTTTGTGTTTTAAAACCCAGCTGCATTTCTAATGACATCTTAAAATCCAGAATACATGATCGTATTTTATTTGTCTGCTGATGTCCTCCTTCTTCTGCACCTGAAAAAAATTCTGCCTTCAACCAATTTCAACAGCACTTGACAGGAGGCAAAAAATGACAAAAATTATAAATTTTGAGAAGTTTCAGAAATATCAGACAGACAGAAGATAGAGATTCTATCAGTACTTCTCTAAAGAGGAAAATACAATATAAACTTGATACTTGTTAGACACTGCAGAATCCAGACAGAAGACAGCTCATGCCCCTCCAGACACCACAGAGTACCCATCTCCCTTGATCTCCTTTGTAATGCAGATTCTGTGATGGCAAATAAGGTAGAAAAGAAAGATAACCTTTTTCCATATGTGGAACAGCCAAAAATCACCCACTTACATGAGGCTTCCCCCATCTGTAGTAAGGGGCAAGACTTATACTTGCTTATACTTAGTATGATTTAGATTATTTTAAAAAGTCAACTGATCATCCAGCTGTGGTGAACCACTCATCATTCCCTTTACCACTTTTCTTTTTTTTTTCTCTTCCTTTTTCCCTTTTTTGTTTAAATCATATTAGGTATCTTCACAAATGAATGATAAGCAAGGTCTGAAGAGTATAAGCCTAAATTAACCCTACAATTACCCTGACATAATGTAGCAGGGACCCAGGAAGTCAGTGACACACCTGTGAAGGAAACAGGCCATTTCATGTGGATGTCCTGGACCACAGCTTTATGACTTATATAGTAAATGAAGTCTCCAGGGGAAAAAAAAAAAAAAAAAGAAAGAGAAAGAAAGAAAGAAAAAAAGTTGCTTCTGCAATGGAAACACATTGTCCATTGCAGTGGACACAATGCACAATGTGTCCATTTCTGCAAGGACCCATGGTCAATTATGCCATTGAAGATATGTTATCCTCCAGTCTTCTAAGACTGTGGCAGCCTTCATGCTTTTTAGCTGTTGGGACTCCAAAGAAGAAAATTGTGTAGTAGAAGGAAAGAAAGTGCGTAAGGCAGAATGTGTGGAGGTTCATAAGGGCAATATTGTATGAAATATAGTAAAAGTTGTTCATTGTCAATACTAACAAGAGGACAACAGCCTGATATACACTACTAAACAGAATAAATAGCCATGACAATGTAAAGTTCTCCTACATACCCCCTTTCATGCTCAGCCTGAGCTGCCACAGGCCCATCGCTATGCTCTTGCAACAGCCAGTGAAACCCCCAGCGCACAAACACAGGAGAGGTCTGCAAAATGATTAAGCAGTAGAAAAAGCAAGTATCTGTTGAAACTTGTTAAAAAATATAGCAAGATCTTACAGAAAATCAGAGCCACTGCATGGCTGTAGCTGGGAGGTACCCCTGCAGAGTATCTAGTCCAAAACCCCGCCTCAGAGCAGGGTCAACTAGAGCAGGTTTCTCAGGGCTGCACACAGTCGAGCTCTCTCTGACTGGCAGCACAGATCTCTGGTCTATCAGCCACTCCTGCCCATTCTGGATAGTCTGCAGCTTGCTGATGATGTCCTTTGCCCCTCATCCAAGGCATTCATGAGAGGTAGAACAGGATTGGCCTGGGATACCACTGTGGTGACTGGCTTTCAGCTGGACTTGCCACTGATTGTAGAATCATAGAAAAGTTTATGTTAGAAGGGACTTTTAAAGGTCACCTAGTCCAACCCCTGTGCAATGAGCAGGGACATCTTCAACAAGGTCAGGTTGCTCAGAGCCCCATCCAACCTGACTTTGAATGTTTCCAGGGATGAGGCATCTACCACCTCTCTGAGCAACGTGTGCCAGTGCTTCACCACCCTCAGTGTAAAAAATTTCTTCCTTATAGCCAGTCTGAATCTAACCTCTTTTGGTTTAAAACCATTACCCCTTGTCCTGTCGCAGCAGGCCTTACTAAAAAGTCTGTCCCTGTCTTTCTTATAAGCCCTCTTTAAGTATTGAAAGGCCACAGTAAGGTCTCCTCAGACCCTTCTCTTCTCCAGGCTCAACAACCCCAACTCTCTCAGCCTGTTTTCATAAGAGAGGTGTTCCAGCCCTCTGATCATCTCCGTGGCCCTCCTCTGGACCCGCTCCAATAGGTCCTTGTCTTTCCTGTGCAGAGGGCTCCAAAACTGAACACAGTACTCCAGACGGGCTCTCACCAGAGCAGAGTAGAGGGGCAGAATCACCTTCCCTCAACCTGCTGGCCACACTTTTTTTGATGAAGCCCAGGGTTGGCCTCCTGGGATGTGAGCACACATGGCTGGCTCATGTCCAGCTTTTCATCCACCAGTATTCCCAAGTCCTTTTCCCTTGCAACCCTTGGACTCAGTTGCAACAGATTTCAAGAAAAGCTATGTGATTATTCTATTAATTGCTAGGATTTTCAGATTTATTTTTTTTTCCTATAGGCAAAGCCTTTTGCAAGCCAATGACTTTGTATTGCTCATGCATGCCAAGCACCTGGTCATGGGTGCACTTATGTAGAGATTACAAAGAGTCTCACCTACTTCTTCACCGGTTGCAAACTTTCCCTTTATACTTCCAACACATTCCTCCTGTCATTGTATCAGCCCTGGCTGATGGTGCTCCCTTGCATAGTGAATTTACATCTCTTCTTTCTTCATGTTTCTGAGGAAGAGATGGAAACCTGCCACCTTTCTGACTAGACTCCAGGCCTCACCAGCAAAGTGGTCACTTCCCCAGAGAGCTGAAGCAGTTATGGACCACGCTGGCCCAGGCAACACTGCTTCATTTTGGTTAATAGTAACTATCTGTGGAGGTGGCATGCTGCTGGTACTAGCACATAGACCCTTGCATCCACACAGTTGGCTAAGGTGATGTGACAGTATGCAGCAGCAGCCTTTAACAGGAATACAAGTTTGGCTGGCCAAATGGTAGTGTGCCTGACATAGCAGCTGCTTAGCACTATTACATAACTTAAACAAATACCAAAGTTGTTGGTTTAAAGTTTAGATTTCAGTCTTCTCCCCTTGCTTCTGGAAGGGCAGAGTAGAGCAGAGATGCCATAATGCATGGAGCTGTGGCTTTTTTTGCAAGACACACTACAAGCCACACTGTTGAAGTGGCAGTGCACAGCAAGTGACAGCATGACATCTCTGTTGCCATTACACACCACATCCCTCTCACTCACAGTAACACAGCTACTGCCTGACTCATGAACCCATAATCACCTTCCCACAGCAACTGAGGGAAGGAAGGCAGTGAGAGGGGCGTATGTTTCCTTCAATCCTTAGTACACACCCAAGGACACAGTGATGCTCCTGCTGCATGAGAGGGTAAGAGCTCCAGAAGTAAAGACATCTGGTGGTGTGAGGAGGCAGAGAGCCTCTTCAGGCCCTCCCAGGTACAGCTGAACACATGTGGTAGGAAGATGAAGGCTTTTGACCCTGAAGCATTTGCACACAGGTTGCAATGGCTGAAGTGCTGGGCAGGGAGTGGTGGCAAGGGAGTTGGATGTGGCTTTTGCAAATCAGCCTCATTGCTTTTAGGGAACTGTCTCTGAAGCTCTTTGATTACAGATTTAAAGGTGCATAGAGGGCAATAAATCCAAACAGGAAGCTGGTTCAATGACCCTGTCTCCCTCAGGGAGTTTGTTTCTTCTGACCTACGAGCATCAAGGAGAAAGAAGAACAGTTTAAAAGAACTAAGCACCCGCAAACAAGAAACATATCCTGCTTCGAAAGTCCAGGATTGTGGAAAGGCTAAAAAGGCAGGATGAGTTTTTGAGTCTTGCAGGCTATTTTTATGCAATTTTTATTACCTTCTGAACCTAATGATGTATTGTTACCTTCTGACATTCCTGTGCTGACCTGTCTTGAGTTGTGGAAAGTGCCTTGCCACTCTACAGGCATGCAAACTGGCATGAACCAATGATCTTGGCTCTTCAGAGAACAGGTCAGCAACATAGACTTGTTCTAGGGGAGAGGGGAGCAGGTCCCTGCAGAAATCAGTGGGCTGCATGACACTAGCAGCGGCTGGAGTCCATCTCCCCATGATAAGTGTGCTGACCTCACCTGGGAAACACACTCGGCCCCAGAAGATAGCAGCTATTTTTAAATAGGCAGTCTTGTGCAAACCACACTCACGGCTCCTACTCTCCACGTCCAAGAAACATATGCAGCTTTGCACCATCACTGAGTGGCAATGAAGAGACAAGGCAGTTTAATGGAGGGTGCTGGAAGATGAGGCTTTGTATTCCAGATGAGCTGACTGAAACTCCCCACACACCTGCAGACACAGAAAAGATGTGGAGTCATGAGAAGAGCTTGGTCAAGTGTCTTCTGAGGCTGTATCTTTCCCCATGGTGGGACACGACCATTTCTCCAAAGCGTAAACTCAGCTGACACTGTTTTTCTGGCTATAAAACAGCTTCTCTTTGGATGGCTATGTGTTTACTGTGGTCAAAAAGCACAGAGTGGACACAACAGCCTAGAGTTTAGTTAAGGTATTTTAGGACATAGATTGACATTACAGAAAGAAAAGTAAGAAGTGTCTCATCAAGGACCTTGGAATAGTCCCTCAACTTTTCAGCCTGTGATAGACCTTTAACACCTGACAGCTGGAAAAACAGACAACACAGGCAATGAAGAGATTCTTATTCAAAAAGTGTTTCTTGTTCCCGAACAAACTGTGATGGAGAAGTAAAGGAAATATTTGCTTCAAAATAGAAAAATAAAAGTGTTCAATCAGTCTTCTATTGGAAAAGCATATAAAAACTGATATAAAAAAGATACATGAAGGAGAGATGAAGAGTCTTTCAGGTAACAATTTTTGTATTATACCAGCAACTCCTAATGCAAGACGGGCAAATTCTTTAAGTTTTAGGATAGACTCCTTCCAAGATAGTCCATCCCAATGAATCCTGTACTTAAAGGATAATGGTAATCTAACTCAAAGAGAGAGTATTTAAAAAGAAGAAAATTCCATTATCATCTACTTGGAAAAAAAGCAGCTGAAAAAAAGATATTAAATCTGCAACCTTGGAAGTTTGTTTTCACAACATGAGGTGATTCCCTAAAATTGATCCCTAAGTTGCAAGTTTATAGCTTGAGGATCAGAAACACAAAGAAACCAGAGATAAATCCTTTTTAGCCATATGTGCATAAAATATCAAAGTATGAGTTAGTAGGTCCAAAAGGACTACCTAAGAATTAGCACCAATTGCTCCTTAGAATACTTGATTCTCAAAGCAGAAGAAAGATGATTGACCTTTTTCCAACAGGAGTTATAAAAAATTCTTTTTCAGATCCTTTTCATATGCATAGGCGAAATTGCAGTTATATGCATATAGTGTGCAGGTGAAAATCAGACATATTTATAACTTCTGCTACCATACATGTAATCCTGCTGAATGAATGGAAAATTTCCACTAAACATGGTGGAAGTGGGCTGAGCTCATAGACCATTGAACGATGGGGTATGCTGAATTGTATTCCATAAATGAACTTTGCAAAAATCACTCAAAAAAACGGTTATCCCTTCTGTACCGTACTATATTTTATATCAAACCCATTTTATGTAAATATATATCATTACCTTGTAAAAGTCTATTTCTAGATTCCATCTATAGTAGCAACATTTGTTACGGAAGAACAGTTCTTTTATGACAATATCAATCTGCATAAGAACCTGAACTTTCAGATTTGCTAAAAGAGGTAGTTGTTCAAGAAAATATTTCTTCAGAGGAGTCTTTTATGTCCCTTTTTCATCATAAATGCATTAAAACACAAACTCATAAAAGAAAAAAACCAAAACCCCATAACCTATTAGACAAGCAGAATGCAGCTGCAGAGACAATTTGATTCAGCTTCCATACAGTACCTAGAAGTAAGAATTGCTTAGATTTTGCTTATGTTCACTCTCTCCTCTACAGGGAATAAGAGAGACATTTCATTTCATTTCAGAGAAAATACACACTTCTTGACTACAGCAGCTACACTTTATAATACTCTCTAGTTCTCAACACTATAATTTTTCCTTATAGAAAACAGCAACTAAAAAACCCAAGAAAAATCCATCAATTCATCTAGAGGCATGCAAATGTAAACATATCCTCAAGACAAATAAAAGTGGGACCATACATAGGGCATTAATAATTTATTTCTTTCTGAATAATTCTAGTCATTTATTTCAGTCTGTAGATAAAAACAAGAACTAGAATATTTTTTTCCTCTAGGAGAACACAAAATAATATTGCAGAGAGATGACAGAAGAGCAATGCCTAAATCACTTACATAAAACATTATGTACAAGTATTCATTGCTATTAAGGTGACATTGAAATACCAGCCTCATGTCAGTCCAAATAATACAAGAGGAAATAGCACTAAAAAACTATACAGAAACATGACTGGAACTCCATCACAAAAGATCAAGCTCCTTTCCATACCATGCGAGTGATTACTTAAAGCAAGCACAAGACAAATTCAAAAGCTAAACCTTTAAATCTTTTTTATATCCTGTTTCACAGATTTAAATGACATCATGAGGATCAAACCAGAGCAGAATGAGTCCTTATCCATGCATATAGACTAGTGGCTCTTTTGGGCTGATCAGCTGAGGACATTAAGAAAGCCAGGAAAGTATTTCAAAGCTTCTGTTTAGCAAACTCAGCAGACGTCATTTGTCAAGGCATATTATGCTATCACACAAAATGCAACACTGTGTAGTAAGATTGCACCTCCGAGTTTCTCTGTTGTCCAATAATTTCCTAAAATATGTGCATTCTTCTCAAATGGAATAATTCAGGTTGGTCATGTGTAATAACTTCATATGTTACTAAGCCCCTTAAAACTCCCTTCTTCTGCGGTTTAGATAGCAATAATGATCTTCTTCTGAGGTTCATTTCAGGTGGCTGTGATCTTGTAGACAGAGAACACTGCAGACAGACAGCCTGTGTAATACAGTCATTTGGTCAGTAAAGTGTGCAAAACAGAGCAGAACTTCATTTGCTTTCAGAAATGTACTTAAATGCTTTACAAATTTTCTCTATAAGGTTTGAGCAAGTGCTTAATAAACCAGCAGAATACCATTTCTTCTTCTTTTTTTTTTTAGTGAAGAAGGAATTTTGTACCTATACCATCTTTTCCTCCACGCTAACACGAGCAGCAATATAATCCTTAAGCCTTTCTGTGAGCACTGAGAAGAGAGGATTGTACAATATGCCTGCCGTGCTGGACTTTGCAGCCCATGCTGTAGTTAGCCAATGCAAGAACTGCAAAGACAGAGAAAGGTTGGCCAGAACTCTCTGTAAAACATCAGAGAGGTGAGCTTTGGTGTGCAGGTAAAACCTGACTGCTGTCCTCCATATCCCTGAGAACTCTTCTCTTATTTAATATCTTGCATAGACTGCTTTTCCAGGTATTAGCCTTGAGTAGCTCACATGAATTCCAAATGCAGAACTGCTTACAGATACCTTTTCTCCAGAGAACTCTTCCATGTAAACTTTGTCTTTCTGTCTACAAACAGTTAATCAATTTTAAGGAATATATTTGATTTCCACATAACTGAAATTACAATAGCTCCCAGTTAACCTGTGGTTTCTGAAATATTTGTGTGGGATGTGCCCCTCCTTTTGCCTTATAACGCAAACTGTCCCTTAGCTTGTCTGACATGACAGTTGCAGGTCATAACTGAGAAATGTCTGAGGCTTTCAGAAGAAGACTGGACAAGAAAAGCATAAGAAACAGCTTTCCTTGCTGAAAACTTCTTCTAGAGGCTAGATCTACAGGTTTGTTTGATACATAAGGCTGAAAAAGAAAAAATAACTGCCAAAAATAAAAGCAGGCAGTGGTCAGCCTCATGTACATGTGGATGCTGTATACCTGGACTTTATAGTGCCTTAGACACTGACTGCCATACTCTCCTTACCACCAAACTGGCAAGATATGGACTGGATAAGCAAACAGTGCAGTGGGCAGAAACTGACCTGACAGCTGGTGACCAGTGGCATCCTTCAGGGGAGTGGCACAAAGACTGTTTAATGTCTTCATCAATGACCAGGATGATGACACAGTGTCTTCCCTCAGCAGATTTGTGGATAACACCAAATAGGGAGAAGTGGCCAATTCATTGGAGGGAAAGGCTCTTCAGAGAGTCTCCTCTTCAGAGAGACCTGGAGAAATGGGCTACAGAACCCTTTTGAAGTCTAACAGGAGAAATTTAGTCTTGCTTCTGGAATGGAATAAGCCCATGCAACCGTACAGGCTGGGGCTGACTGTTAGAGTGTCAGCTCTGAAGAAAAAGATCTAGGGTCCTTGTGGACAGCAAGTCAAACATGAATCAGCAGTGTTTCATTGCAGCAAAGAGACCGAGCTGCATCCAGGGTTGTATTGGTACATGTGTGGCTGACAGGTTTAGTAGAGGGATCCTTCCCCTCTATTTGGTGCTTGTAATACTGTATCTGGAGTGCTGTGTCCAGTTCTGGCCTCTCCAGTGCAAGAAGGACATTGAGAGATGGGAGTGAGTCCACTGGAGGCCACCAGGATGGTCAGGAGCAGGAGTACATGATGTACGAGTAGGGGCTCTGAAAGCAGAAACAGTTCGTCTTGGAGAAGAGAGGGGAAAGAGGACACCTTTTTATTCACTACAACTACCTGATCAGAGGATATAGAGAGGACAAAGCCACAACCTTCCAGATGTGAACAGTGACAGGACAAGTTAGAACATGGGAAACACTGATTAGGTATTAGGAAATATCTTTGCCATGAAGGTGGTTACATATTGATGCAGGTTGCTCAGACATATCAGATCTTCATGCTTGGAGGTGATCAAGACTGTACTGGGCATGACCCTGAGCAATCTGATCCAATTAGACCTCTTTTGAGCATGGAATTAGACTAGAAGATCTCTGGAGATCCCTCCAAACCTAAACTATTCTGAATTCACAGCCCTAATAAAAGGTGTTTCAAAGATTACAAAGTCTCTGTGAGACTGCTGCATTAGGCACAGAACTCAGTTTTTAATTGCAGTTTT
The DNA here is from genome assembly GCA_002844005.1 of Limosa lapponica baueri. Classification (NCBI taxonomy): domain Eukaryota; kingdom Metazoa; phylum Chordata; class Aves; order Charadriiformes; family Scolopacidae; genus Limosa; species Limosa lapponica. Next base: position 69,311 of record KZ505675.1, read on the forward strand.
TGAAAAAACAAAACAGAACAGTCTGCTGCTCCAGATATATCTTCAACTTGGTTTACAGCTTGTACATTAGTCTAACAGAAGATACAAAGCAAAGCCAGTCTTTCCCACCGGTTATATTAGGTCATATTAGTTATAAATGGTCTCTCAGACAGTCGGGGGAACTCACATTAGACTGAACCAGTGCAAATAATTTCTGGATAAAAATTTAAAGAGGTATTACTACCCATATGCAGCTTCTAATGCATTCAAAACAGGAAACTAAAGGCTATCCGAGACCACAGCTCCTGGGTACAAAGTAAACGCATACAAACATGACAGAACCATACCAGTCCACCCACCCAGTCTGGGACTCATCTGTCTGCACCTGCCCATATGCATTCCTGGGGAATTTCTACTAGATGAAGAAATAGGCTTTCATGAAAAAGGTATTGAAAGCTTTTGATATTCAGGATTAATCACTTAAGAGTCCTACCAAAGTCTTGCTCTGGCTCCACCAAGGCAAGGAACATGCGGAGTAGCTCCATGTACTAAGGCAGTCCCGGGCATAGGAAGTACTAGGGTGCCCCCACTTACTTCACTGAGCATCCCCTGCATGCAGAATTCTGTGCACAGGCTCTGACATGAGATAACTAATATTTGAAACAACGCCACTTGGCAGTGCTTTTCTCATGGAGCCTCACCTTCCAGGTGACCAGGCAGCCCCAGTGCTCAGTTAGGCGATGCCATATTACCATACCTGCCTGTACCCAGCTACCTGAGAGACAAAATAGTTCAAGAGATGATCCCTACACTGTTTTCTCTGGGCTACAACCATAAGTCCACTGCATTGTGTGTCCAGGACTCAGAATCTCCTGAGCTTTTCTGTGGAGGCACAAGTCTGATAATATTTGTTACCCCACAGAGTACGTATGTTGCCTGTCAACCCTTCCCACCTAGCATCCCCTTGACCATTTGAAGCATTAAAGTAGTATTTGGCAATGGGTCTCAAACTTTATTCCCAGGCGCTCACTTCTGACAGCAGGTCATCCACAGGTAAAAGCCAAGATGCAATGCATTGACCAGCCCTGCGCTGACCAGGCTCTGCTGCCACCTAACTTGGGTCTCTTGTGAACTGCAATGGTAACAAAGTTTGAGCAAGAAGGGAGCACTGAAACCTGGAGGGTTTGTCTGTTAGCCATGACCAGACCTGCTTGAACGAGCACAGGTTCATCCTGCACAGTGGTGCTCCTCTTTCTTTCTGTGGCTTGGCAAGAAAATTAAAAAGTTGTCGATTTTAGAAGTGTCACTGCCATAAACCTTTACTAAAAGTCACAATATCTGCAAATAATAGCTGCAGCCTTGGTTAATCTGAACCTAGAACTTGTTCATTAAAATGACATAACAAATACAAATTTTTGTTCCTCCTGAATGGTCATTTAAGATTTATACGATTCTGTCTACTTGTGTGACCTTCTTAGTAAACAGGGAGGTCCTCGTCTTCCACTCATAAATTCTCCATCGGATGTTTTAACTATTCAGTAACTCTAATATGTGAATGATAAAATAATAATGCTTTGAATAATAATGATAACCATGCATGCATAATAAAAACCTTTTCTGAAGATTTTGGAGAGCATTCCCCTCCATAAATACAAATGTTTTCATATTGTGAATTTCAATAACCAAATTTATGAATAAAATATTTTTTATTTAGGTGTCAGAGAACACAGAGGTGGAAGCAGTGATGGAGGCGAAAGAGACTGATTCCATCATCCGCATCTAATTCTGCCAGATCTGCTCTACTCTGTTTTGGAACTGAGGAAGAGCAATCGTACACATGTAATACAGAAGAATTACATGGGATACAGTTACTATTAATACAAAGCTACAGTCTATATCAATAGAAATTAAGCCTTATATTTGGGGTCTAATTTAGCCCACGGTTACAGCTGTAACTTCAGTGAAGTTCTGGTGATGTGTCCTGAGGCAGATGGGCTCAAATCTTTCAGTTGTTTTTTATTTCTACTTCATGACTCAAGGATAAACAATAATAATTTGCTTCATGTCATGATTTCTATTCAGGTAAGAAATTATTTGAAGGTTATAGATTTTTTTTGTCTTCTCACCAGAACTAAAATTATATTTCAATTTCACTTTTATATGCTCAAGATTTTGTGATTTGATGCCAATGATTTGGGGGAGGGAGTTTGGACACACTTATTTCAGTATATATAATGACATTTTTAATACTACACCCATCTCTTCAAAGTACCCGACAGCCTTCTTTTTCCTCTTTGCAGAGCTCAGATTCATAATTTTCCCACATACTGTTCTTAAAACATTTTTATGCTTCAAGAGATTGCATCAGACAGGAAAGTTAAAAGAAAATCTGCAATGCATTTGTTACTTGCCCTCTTCTTAAAAACTCTTCACAGACTTCTGCTTTTTGCCCTTGTTCCTTTTGTTCTCAAATGGAATAATTTATTAACAGAGTTGTCATAATTGTAACACATGTATATACAGTCTGAAAAAAAAAGGTTTTATAGTTTCTGCTGAGAAAAATCAGGCTTTAGAAACCTTTCAGTTTTTCATATTTATAGGCAACTATGTTCACATAATTTCCAAAGCTTTTTGGGGGGTCTTTTTAAGGAAGAAGAATTTGAGAGAAAGTAATTCTGTTAGGGCTAATCCAATAGTGGCATAGCAGAACTGTCAATATGAGAAAGATGACACAATGTGGACCTTTGCATGAAATTTATTCTTACAATACAGGGGAAAATTTATTAATGGACAGAAAATAGGCAATTTGCAGTAGGCTCAAGCAGTGTTAGCTATTCTTGCGGTATTGTGTGAGGAGTCAGCAGGAAAAATGCTTAGCTTTCTCTGGAAACAGTTTCAGACCTTTTCCAGTGCAGTGGCCTTACTCTGATCTCCTTTGACACAGTGACCCTCTGAGCAAAATCTCTGAGTGCCACTTGGCAGATAGTTCTTACTGTTCATCCATGGACTATCCTTACTGGATCCTATCTCACAGAACACAACCTTCTTTTAACTGTTTTGTTCTGAGAGTTTGGGTGGGTTTTTGCTTGTTTGCTTTCGTCTCCGCACTGATTTTTAACTCAGATTTTTAACTCAGATTAGGCTGAGATTTTTAACTCAGTTTTTCAGCACAGGTATGCATGCATGACATTTTATTATTACCTGGGCCACATGCCTGATGCTATTCAGCACATCCACAATCACATCACGACACTGATTCCCTCCAGGGTGCCCATGCTAACATGGTTCAAAGCACGGGCACACTCCTCCTCACTAGATGTGCACTGGGATGAGAAGTTCGAGGATGCTTCATTGCCCCCCCCCTCACCAAGTAATGGCAGGGGAGGCAGGGCTTCTTGCAGGTATGGAGAGACAGACAGGAATACACGTTACCAAACAAACATCGGCAAATGTTGTGGAGCTGACTGGTGCCCCAGTCTTGCTCTCAGCCTACCTGTGCCAGGGACAAACTCAAAGTGTGACACCAGTTTGGAGTAGCAAGAAGGCACATCTTCTAGGCAAATCCATCAATGCAAATCCAGCTTCTAACTTCAGGGATTCACCAGGCTCAAGAAGATCCTGTGCTGGGAGCTGGGGACTATGCATGGGTGAGCAAGAAGGTTCTGGAAAAACTCAGATGGAAGAACGAAGGTTACAGAATGTGAAAAAAGGGACTGGCCACTTGGGAGAAGTATAGGAGCATTGTCAGAGTATGCAAGGATGCAATGAGGAAGACTAGGGCCGACTTGGAATTAAACCTGGCAAGGAATGTCAAGGACAATAAGAAGGGCTTCTACAAGCAAAAGGAAGACTAGGAAAAATGTGGCCCTGCTGCTGAATGATGTAGGTGCCCTGGTGATGGAGGATGCAGAGAAGGGGGAGCTACTGAATACCTTCTTTGCTACAGTCTTTACTATTAAGACTGGCCATC
>KZ505675.1:74034-103836 GCA_002844005.1 Limosa lapponica baueri
GGGAAATCATGCTTGACCAATCTGATGATAGCTTTCTATGATAGCATGACTGGCTGGGTAGGTGAGGGAAGAGCAGTGGATGTTGACTTCAGCAAGGGAGGAATAACCCCATGTACCAGTACAGGTTAGGGGCTGACCTGCTGGAAAGCAGCTCTGCAGAGAGAGACCTGGGAGTCCCTGTGGACAACAAGTTGACCATGTTCCCTCCTGGAACACAGATTCCCTCACAGGCTGCCAATGGAGCTTTAACAAGACCAATATCATCCCACTTGGTTGTACCTGGGGATGCTAAAGCAGCCAGAAAGGAATATTTTCTCAGTCAGGGAAAAAGGGAAAACAATGCAACCACTCATTTGTACATTCAGTGGGAACATTATTTCTAACTGAAAAATAAATATATGGGCCACAACAGAGCTATGACCACAAGCATATGAAGACAGCAAGCATGATGTGATATTCTCCTAGTAACTTCCCAAGCCAAGACTGATGTATAGTCTTCAGTGGACCCTTCTCCCATGACTTTACTCAGTGGTTTTATGAGAGTATATAAAACTTACAGTACACACAATACCCTGTGACAAAGACTTCCATGGGTGTGAGCCCTTTGGAGAGATATATTTTCCTGTTTCATCTGAGCCATTACTATTTAGTGTTGTTGCAAGCCCTCTAATCTTGGGACCGGAAGAAAGAGTGAGTTTTCTCTTATCTTTCCTGCATGCTATTTATGGCTTCATGTACCTTTGTGTACTTTCCAGGTTTTCAACTCTGAAGAAGCCAAGCTAGTAGAAGCTATTTCTAATTTTATTTATGCTACCACCTACTGTACCTTTTCATCTTTGGCTGTAACCCCTGTAAGATTTAGGCAATCATCAGTGGCATGAAATTTAACAAAAATAAATACCGGATTCTGCACCTGGGACAGAGTAATACTGGACACAACTACAATCTGGGAGAAGAGTGGTTGGAGAGAAGCCCTGCAGAAAGGGATCTGGGGGAACAGGTCAACAGCAGGCTCAATATGAGTCAGCAGTGTGCCCTGGCAGCCAAAAGGGCAAACCACATCCTGGCATGCATCAAACACAGCATAACCAGCCAGTCAAAAGAGGTGATTATCCTGCTGTATTTAGCGGCCTCATCTTCAGCAGTGTGTGCAATTCTGGGCCCCACAATTTAAGAGATATGTTAAGGCACTTGAATGCATCCAGAGAAAGGCAACAAAGCTGGTGGAAGGGCTGGAAGAAATGTCCTGTGAGGAACAGTGAAGGACTCTGGGTTTGTCTAGTTTGGAGAAAATGAGGCTGTCGCTCTCTACACCTTTCTGAGGAGAAATGCAGGGGGAGGTGCTGATCTCTTCTCCGTGTGATCCAGTGACAGGATGCATGGGAATGGTTCAAAGGTGCATGAGGGGAGGTTCAGACTTGACATTAGGAAACACTTCTTTACCAAGAAGGTGGTCAAACACTGGAACAGGTTTCCTAAAGAGGTGATCAATGCCCCAACCCTTTCAGTGTTTAAGAGACATTTGGACAATGCCCTTAACAACATGCTTTAACTTTTGGTCAGCCCTGAAGTGGTCAGGCAGTTGGACTAGATGGTCGTTGTAGGTCCCTTCCACTGATTCTATTCTATCACTGATCAGGACTGTGCACAGCAGGGACTACCTGGGGAGCACCACAGAACTGTGCAGTGAAATAATGGTGTTCTTCATTAGGTTTCCTGCTCCCTTCCTAGTATTACCCAGTGCTATATTTTTCTGTGCCTTTGCTTGTTTGCTTACTGCTGCTGTGAATTGAGCTCACATTTCCATAGCTCCAATGCAACCCCAAGATCTCACATCTCTGTAGAAACAGTCAACTCAAGAGCCCCTTATATGTAAAGCTAGGATTGTCCTTCCCGTATGTATTCCTTTGCATTTGCCTACACAGAATTTCAGCTGTCTGTTTATTCTTCACTCAGTCTCATGAAATCCTCCTTTGGTACAGTCCTTACGTTTAAAACTCTGAATAAGGTTAGGAATATCAGCAAACTTTTCTCCTCACTATTCACTTCCTTTGCCGTAACATTTATAAACATGTTTAGCGGCATAGGCCCTTGTCTGACTCCACTGGTGGCCTCTTTCTACACTGGAATCCTTAGGAAAAAATAAAATTGATACACTCTTATCACTTATGCTATAAAATTTACAACTCCCTTACTGACTTACATATCTATTTTTGCTTATTACTACAAATTATATTAAAGCAACGAGAGGCCGAGGTATAACCACTTGCTAAGACAGTGGTTGGGTTAGAATGCACTAACTCAGGTTAAAAACATGGCCAACTTCACAACTTCAGCTCTGGCAGTTGGAGTAAATGTTGTCACTTTATGTTGTCCTTTGGAAAACATTCAGTATTACTAAAGTATTCTTAATGCCTGAACTGGCAGAATTGCTGCAGTCACTTAAATGAACAACATGCATTTTTTCTGTATAAAAATAACCTGGGGTTTTTGTCAAAATGAAATGCCAGAGTTGCATACAAATACCTAAATAAAAACCATCAGACTTCATCTCATGTGCCTCCCACTGTAAAGCAGAAAACTCATCTACATAAAATTGCAGAGGCCTGCTCAAGAAAGCAGAGCAATCACATAAGTACATTTTAAAGTACAGCTTGAAAAATTATTCAGCCACTGAGAAGAATGACTGTCCACGACATGGAGTGACACTTCTGTCAGTAATATCTTGTGTGCATGCATTCACATAGAGTAGCACTTTCCTGGCATGAGCTTACATTCTTGTCTAGGACTAAGACTTCTAGCAAAGACAAACTCCAAAGAAAAAATAGCAGAAAAACCCCAACCTCCAAAAAAAGGCATAGAAGCCAAAAAAAAAAAAAAAAAATTGCAGAAGAGATCTGGAACAGTTTCTAGTTGTGACCAAGCAAGCCTAAAACATACAGTAATATCTAGAGTGAACCTGAAGAAAAGTCATGAGCCTGAAAGTTCACATAGTACCCAGCTATGTACTTTGCTTTACCCATTATACTGGCTAATTTAGTAAAACTTAGTACTCATTCCCAAAATCTTGCCCTTTGTCCTCAGATCATCACAGCTACAAGACTAGGAAGACAGAAACATCCCATCCAGTGTTTTTAGCCCAGTGAAGCAGGACGTCGCAAGTCAGCCTCGCTTTTCTCAGAAGCAGGACCTGACGAGTGTGTGGCAAGTTCAAAGAACAAAAATCTCCCTGCTAGAAACTAACTGAAAGCATGGTAAAACAACCCTCTAGTGAATCTGCAGCACAAGCTGTGCTGAACTCTGGTCAGATTTGCTTTAACTAATGAGGCTTTTTGGAGCATTAGTTTATTAGTCAGTATGTGTCTGTACCAATTTGCCTGATTACTGGCACCAAGAACCTAGCACACCACCTAGTCCTGTTAAGAAAACTTCCAAAATGGAAGGACGTGACATTTTCTTCTCATAGGACAGCACAACACAGCCTCCACAAGGAACACCAATTGTGCCCAGTCTGCACCTGACCTCTTCCTGTCTCAGCCCTCCTGGACAACACCATCAACACACTAGCACTCTAGAAAGGAGCCACATCACCCTCATAGTCTTCTTACAGCACTGACCTAGGGGTTGGGTCCTCAGCAGCTTCAGACAAAGGCACAACTTAATGAAAAACAGCAGAATTTCCAGAGGCTGGCATCTCCCCCAGATCCCGTGTACCACCTGGGAAATCCTGTTGGCAACATATTCCACAGTGACCCGGGCATTTTCCTCCCTAATCTTCTTACACCGGTACAGACAATCTGGGACTTTCCATTGCAATTGCTTTATTTGGCAAGGGAGTACTAAGGCAGTAAGACACCAGAGGGATGCCACCACAGAGCAGCACCCCTTCTTCACACACTCTGTGCTCCAGTGTGCTTATTAGCTGGCAAGTGATTTTCATACCACTAGCAGTCCACAGGCATTAACACAGTGTGGACACCAGCATCCCACACACACACAGGGGGAGTCCTGGCCCCTGACTACAGTCTGGAGTCTCATCTCCAGCCTGTGCTCCCTTGCACAGGGCAGTATTTCAGCCAGGGTGGCCAGACTCAGAACAGTTATTCCCAAATACTGCTTTCAGCATCAAAACATGATCTTCACTTCATCTCTATGTCCCTCAACTTCATTGCAAATCTAGAAGTGGCACGATTTTTCCCTTGTGTCTGAAAAAACCTGAGGTCTACAGGCTCAAAAACTACTATGCAGCACAAGTGAAAATGACTGATGTGATACAAGGTTTTATATACGGCTAAACCAAAACAAACAGGGTAAGGGCCTCACCTAGGAGAAATCTAACTGGTTATATGGTGACATAGTAATTCAAAGACCAGCACAGATTTATTCTCCTCATGTCCCTTATTTCCCATGGGTCTTTGGACAAATAATCATTCTAGCTGTCACACGGGTGAAATGGATGGTATTTACAAGCCCAAGTACTCAGGTTGCTCTAGCGTAGAAAAACAAGTTTCTGGTGGTGTTCCGTAACAATGGCAGTGTTCAGAAACTGTGAAACCAAAGAGTGTGATATTCTAGAAATGACCACAACTCACTGGGAAAGGAACCCCAGGTAGCAATAAACCAATATGTTCCTTATTCCCTTCTTCCATTAAAATAAATGAATGGAGAAAGCATAACCCCTCCTCACCACTACACTACAGGAAATTGAGGGGGCAAGGGTGGGAACTGACATAAACGCAGCTGTAGGTGCACAGAAGCTATCAAAGCACCAAAGTACCAAAAACCTAGGCATCTATGTGCTCCTCACTACCTGGGAAGTTCAGTCAAACCCCTCTTGAAATGCGACAAGAGTCGCATTGCGAGACCCTGCCTTGCAAGTCTTGCCCAGGACACATGGCCCTGCAAGAAAAGTGGCTGGTGCCGGCCACTGCTCTTCCTGTGCATGCTTCTCTCCACCCACCAGCACCACTGCAAGCTTTACGTGAACTTAGCCAAGGGCTTCCCCTCAGGTACCACGTTCCCCGTGGGTCTCCTGTGATGATGCACTTGACCCCTTGACCAAACCAACAGTAGTTTGGTACAGGCTCCAACGGAGGCAAAGACCTGATCTGCAGCTAGGCCAAGAACTCCTCAATCTGTTCTCTGGAAACCCAAAAAGAAGTAGAGTGATGCATTGAGCATCCATGCATATGGGCTTGGTTACCAATCATGCAATTAACACGTGAATAGGTGAACAGGTGGCTTTTCCAAGATTCATTTGTGAAAGAACAAAGAAAGTTGCGGGTACAAGGAGCCTCTCACCTACCTTTCCATCATAAGTGATTTGACTACAAGCCAACCACTTTACCCCATATATAGGACAGCTTAAGTGAGCCCTTTTTGAGCTCTCCCTGCTAGGCAGCGTGGCTGCACGGTGGTGATCTCTCCTTGAGCTGGGACACCTCTTAAGGTTGCTCCTCGAGGCAGAGAGACCTTTCACAAATGGCAGATCTTTGGTAAGTGACCAATATCACACATAACCCTATGGTATAATAACTTTGATTTCGCCTTGGTAACGTTGATTGCATGCTGAATTGATGCTAATGAAACATATACAATCCTTTAGACATAAACTGTTGACCAAGTTTGGATCCAGCCACACTAGACTCCTCTCTGAGACGGAGTTTAGGAAGCAAGAGTGTCCATCCTGAACCTTGTAACTCAAAGGTAGAGTCATCCATTCGCAACAGCTCCATGCCCCAAAATAGAGTGCTCTCCTATGAACCTCCCTTGAGATGTTGCAAATAACTGCCTTTATACCCAACTCTGAAAATGCTTTTCATACATTTAGGACTTTTGCTGGCTTCATCCTCACGTCCCTTCTCTTCATGCATACACATGCACACTCATGTTTTGCTCATCCCTGTCAGTAGTTTTAGGACAAAGTCAAAGAATTTTTTCCCAATTTTTTATAAATACAGGTATCTGCCCATAACAATGGTTGAAAGCTGTTTGCTGGGATCATGGGAAGTTCCCATCTTGACAGGAGATGCTATGGGGAGGGGAGAGGGAGGATTTCCCTAAAATCAGCCTCCCAAAACAAAGATACCTATAATAACCTATTGAAGAGAACGTGAGCATTACCCTGATTTGGAAGTGAAGTTCATCACTAAATGAATATATCGAGTGGGATATAATTGGCAGGTTCCAGGCAAGAAAAATAAGTTGGATTCGTGATGATATGTCCTTATCAGGGCTTCCCAAATAGGCGGATGAAATGGTCTATTCTCTTATACCCACTGCCTTTCCTAGACAGTCATACATTATCAGGTCATGTAATTCCACTGGAAGCCCTGCTGTCCAAAAGCACACATTTCTCTTAAGCCCTCAGCCTTTATTGTTTGACAGGTGTGTTTTCCCCTGCTCTTTCATGACCTTGTTCCCCACAGGGAGATGAAAAACAATACAACTGACCCTCCAGAGTAGCACAAACACACAACTGGGTGTTACAGGCTTAGGGGTTGTACTACAAGCAGTAGTGCTCTTCTACCCAAATTGGACAGGAAGGCAGCAGGGTGGCACCCCGTTGAATTCCCAAAAGCGCATGCCCCCCTGCATTTCCTGTAAGAGTAACTCAGAGTGAAGCTGGTGAAGAACAAACCTGCCTAATCCCCTACTTTGTGGCCTTAACAGAGTAGGTGAAAAAAACCTGACTGGAGCGTGTGAACACAAAAATATACACCAGAGAAGCAACGCAGTAAGCAAAGGTGGCAGCAAAAAGGATCATGAACAGATACAACAGGAGGGCTGCCACTGAAATACATCCTGATTTCTTTCAGTGGCTCTGACAGCTGTGCTTCATAAAACCCCATGAAACCAAGTCCTGCAGTCCCTGTTTAGCATTTGTGGAAGCAAACTTCCCATTGACGTCAAAGACCACGTTACCTCATAAAGGACTGCAGGGCTACTCGCAGAGACTTCACTCATTATTCACTGTGACTGCACGCTTTCTGTAGGACTAACGCATCTCTATTCTCCCCTCACGCTCTTCTTTGGAAATTAAGAAGGGGATCTGGTGATATAAGCCCAACTGCAAAATCAGTGCAGAGGTCAGGCTGCTACACACTGCTATGCTAGAATATACAGGCGATGTAGGGATAATACACTTAATTTCCAGTTACTGTGCCGGTTTCTCTTCTATATGCAATAAGGCTTCCTGCAGATTCAGTAAACTATCCTAACGTGGGCAGCAGGCTCTGCTCATGTTTCCAGTCCAGCTGGTGTGAGATTACTACAGTGGCTGCAGGTTGCAGGTTTCGTTTCTTTTCCCCCTGCCAGCTGACAAGGGCGGCTGAATGGGTTGTGCACATGCCCTCCAGCTGCCACAGTTCACAGCTAACATCGAGAAAGAAGTACCCACAGGGTACCTGCAGGAGGCATGCCCTCCACGCAGCATCCTTCCGCTGGGGTGAAAACTGCTGCCAGAGAAGGGACACACAAAGCAAGGGGGAAAATAACCTTGGACCAGATGAAAATATGAAGCTTAGTGCTAAAGAATTATTGCATGCCAGATTCAGTGAATTAGTTGTCAGCAGAGTACTCCAAAAGGCCACGTGAGCAAGAAATTTCAAGCACTAAATCAAGTGCTTGAACAAATAAACAAAGACTATATGAAAATGGCCGTATGTATCCAGTTTGACATGTCAACAGGGCTAACACAATATTCAAGAATAAATTACAATGCATGCCAAAAATGGAAATGGGGCCAGAGTTAAGTGTAAGCAAAACCAGACTGTAATTTTTCCATAATATTTGGCCAGACCTTTATACAGTAATCTGTCTCTCAGCAAGCAAATGGATTTACAAAACCCAAAAGAATTATTACTGAATATAAGCAAGAATGACAGAATCCAGCTTGAAATTCTACTTATCAGAGATAGGAAATGCATTTTACATCATAGTCCTGGTTTAATATTCCACCATTTTTGTCACAGACCACTCAGCAGAAGTTACTAAGATATATAAGTGAGGATTAATTGGATCTTTCATTTAGATTTACAGCTTACAACTTGCTCCTACTGCTGACTTTCTCTGTCTGGCTAGAATCTGGATTCGTAGAGCTGGAGTCAACCCACTGCATCCAGAGACTGCATCCATCTTGGTTTGGCAATTCAGGTCAATTTGCCTTTAGAAGTTTTGTGCTGTTATTTTCCTGTATTCACCAGCGTGTGAGAAGGAAGGAGGTGCACTGCACCACAAGGCCCTGGTGGACCCTGAAGTCCAGTGCTGCAATCCAAGACATTAATCCACTACCATTCCCCTACATGCTTTGGCATTTCTGGGCAAAGCATAGACTAGGTGAAAATGTTCTGCAGATAACTCCTTTTCCGCACTTCATATTGTTTAACTCATCTGCACTATACCACGGTGACATGCACAGCACAAATCTCTATAGAGTGACAATGCTACTGCATTCATAAACTGGACTAAAGCACATATCACCACATTGTCTATCAATTATTAACACACCACAAAAATAAAAGCAAGGCCAACTTCTCCTTCACCATTTTAAAAGAGCCCTTCTGTAATTGCAGCAACTGTACCTTCTTCTGGAAAGGCAGGGGCTGAGATCTGGGGCTCTGCCAGGGTCTGTGTGAGGAAAGCATCCCTTCACACAGCAGCATATTTCAGGACTTCCCTGAAAGATCTCTGATCTGAAAGGTGGGTCCACTGGCTATTTCACAGCTGGGCCTGATTGCCAGCTATGTTGTTGGTTACACTGCTCATCCCGTGCCCACTGAAATCGTTTCCTTCTACTTCAAGAGAACTAAAACTTGGCAGGTTACAAGTTTCACTGGAGTATTTCAATGATTTTCCTTGCTGGCCCTCAAAATCCATTTTCTTTGAATAGCCTTTGCCAATGACTGATAATAATTGGTCTAACTCTTTTATCTTGGCATCAGTGTTTTACGTATGGGTGAACGTGTCTGTCTTGTCTTTCTCCCCTGACTGAGCACATCTGACTGCCCAAGCTCTTCTCTTATTTCACAAACTCCTCTCATTTTCGCAGCTGCCCTCTGAAGGACCTCCAGTTTGCTCCTCTCTACAACAGGGACCTGAGAACTGCACTAAGGGTTTCCCTGTGGCAGGTTTGCCTGTTCCACTCTTTGCTCTTCTCTCAGTGCTCCCTGATTTTCCTTTCACCTTCTGGGCAGTGATCTCAGGGTTCTGCCCCCATTTCTCTTCTGCAGATGCACTCACTGGTGCAAATCCTTACCACAACCTGCGTTTCCAACCAGCCCTTCAGCTGGTCTCTTCCCATTTCCTGGGCCTGATGCGAAGAATACTGCTACCTGCCTTCCCCTCTGCAAGACCCAGTCTGCATTTGCACACTGAGCAAGTGATCATCAAACATGGGGCGGGAAGTGGGGAGGGTGATTTCCACCTTTTTCTAACAGTCTCCATTGAAAAAGACTGTATATTATATGCAGCTTAGAGTGCAGGACAGCCATCAAGGTGCTCTGCCGTTACTGACCCTGCAGCACCAGGTCCAGACCCACTCCTCTTTCTGACCAGCACCAGCTCCTGAGTAACTCAATTAATCTGGAAAAGCAAACCTAGCAAGCAATTATCCTGAATATAAATGGGTGGACAAGAACTGATCCTAAGTAACTTCTCTTTCCACACATACAAAGTCAGTCTTCCAGCACCCTAAATACTAAACCAGGTGCCTGTCACTCTCAGTGGTGCAGTTCCTAGCTAAACTGCCTGCCTATCCCCACCTCATCCCCTCTCTGCATCCCCAACTTCCCTCAGTACAGTTTTTTTCCTCTTTTTATCACATCCCTTGTTTACCTCTTATTTCAGTTCCTAATCCCACTTGGATTCCGATTAGGAAACAAAATCCGAGTTGGAAAAGGCCACAGTATATCACTCATGCAGATTCCTTTCCCTGGTTAGTGCCCAGAATTGTAGCTCTATGCTGTGCTGGACTGTCCCCAGAACATAACACCTTCAACGCAGGTATAGGGTCCAGGCAAAAAGGACCAATTGGATCATTGAAAAAAATCATAGAATTATTCCTCCATATTTGCACTAGCCTCAAAATGTACAGCATTCCCTCTGCAAGTTGAGCACACATCAATCAGAGGGTTTAACTCAGTTGCTGCTATCACAGTACCTGTGTGAATGAGCAAAATGAATATAAGAAGAAGCGAGCTTCACAGGGCCACTAGCATATCCTTTTACTGAAAGGGAAACAAAACCAAAAATGTTCTTGGGGAATGCCTGCTCTGCTCCATAGAGTTGCTCTTCTGCCCCAGCTTTTGAGGAGAAGCAGTTCTGGAGATGAGATATCCCCACTCTGCACATCATTGCTACTGTGGCAGGAGGGCTCTTGCAACACAGAGGGAGCAAGTGTGAGGTTTTGACATTTGTGTGACTGTGGGATTTCATCTAAAGAAAATAATGGCACATCTGTAGATCCTGTCAATGCTAAATACTTACAAATGGGCACAGTGTGAGACAAACAACAGGGGAAAAGATGCTATCTCTTTTATAAACTCCATCTCCACTGCTTGAGTTCACTGAAGAGGAAACAGCACATAGAACATCAGCTATTTAATAAACCACCACAGAGATCTCCCCACCAGGGAACAGAACAAGGGAAGATCCACATGCAAGAGATATTAGCCCTGTTCTTTGCTTATGGCAAAGATCTGATGCTGCTGTGATGTTGATGGACACACAAACAGGACAGAAACAGATGCCCTGCTGTGGAAACAAACACAGGTCTCTGGAGACATACAAAACCCGCCTGGACATGTTCCTGTGCAACCTGCTCTAGGTGGACCTGCTTTGGCAGGGGGGTTGGACTAGAAGATCTCCAGAGGTCCCTTCCAACCCCATATCATTCTGTGATCTGTGAGCTGCACCCAACCAAAAAGCATCAGAAGCCCAATAGCCACCCTGTCACCTATCTTACATTTTGAAATGTAAGAATAAAATACACAAGCAGCCTCTGTTTGCCCTGTGGAGCTCATACACTCCCCTGCATGAAAACTATGCACTTTCTTCACCCATATGCAGATGCTACATCTCCAGCTGTCTCTGTACTGCTGGTTTGCATTAGTGGGATGGGCACAAGACACTGACTAATGGGTGACTAGCATCCAAGATAATCATGACATTTTTACTGGTTCGATTACTGTGCCACCTTCATCAGTGCCACAGGCCACTGGTGGCTACTGCCTTTTTACCCGTTAATGCCATGACTTGTTTCCTTCATTTCCCTTCTTACTCCCCCGAAATTACCCCAACAGAAACACCCCATCTCTGCATCCCCCATAGCACTGACCCAGGGAGAAAGGTAGGTATTTGCCAGGTGCAGAACACCAACAGAAGAAGCTGTTGACTTCCCCACAGCCTCAACAGTGCTGGGAGCATGCAGACCTTCAGTCTAGCAGCAGTATCTGTTGTCATCCACAAGCACTTCACTGTTAGGAAGCCCAGACTCAGAGTTTTACAGACACTAGAGTTCTGCTCCACCAGCTGAAGACATGGGGAGCAAAAACCACTGCAAGCTCCTCCTTCTTCCAGTGGCCAAAGCTATGGGGGCTTTTCTCCAGCATAAAGATGCATATCCAAAAGGCTGCTTTAAACTCTGCAACAAAGATTCCCAGAGCGAAGCCCCAGGTTAGCTCTCTTGTTGAACACACACACCCCCCTCTAAAACCAGGTACACTTCAGCATTTAGGAAGTCCCACCTGGGAGCCCTGAGTGCTGCTTTCACCTAACCTCATTCAGGGCCATGCTCTGGTTCAGGTACTCCTCCTATGAACAGGCCCTGCTAAAGCCTTTTACCTTCTGTATACGCATGCAGCGTGCAAGGACAACCATACCTCATGCACCAATACCGAATGCCACCGAAGTAAATTAATACACTAAATATGGTATGACGAAAGGGCTAATTTAAAGACTTCTATTAGAGTGCATGATGTTAATCTTGAGCCCTCTTTTTTGAAACCTTTTTTCCTCTCCCCTACTTCAAGTGCATGGTGTCCCTGACACAGCCACAGGAGAAATTATTTTACTTCTGCACACTGCATTGCTAATGAGAAAATTGTTTGGGTTTATTGCAATTTGATGTATATAAATACTCACAGCAGGATAAAACTCTTGAGAAAAAGTCTCATGTTCAAAGTGTCCTGGGACACAGCAGGGAGCAACAACCAAATTAATTCACAAAAAACTTGACATCTTGAAAACATTTTTATAAGAAGGCATCTCTAGTAACAATTCCAATGTAATAAAAAAACATATTTTAAAAAACTAAATCACAGACCATGCAGGCATTCCCATTTTTCTTCTGAGGGAGTTAAGGCACAGAAAAAATACAAGCATGGGTGAAGCTCCTTCCCAACATAGAAGGATGGCTCCTGTAGTCAGAATGTTGCTCTTTAAGAACAGAGATTAGGGAAGGAAAAGAAGAAAGAGGAAAGCATCCAGCAGCCCTAATGAAATAAGTGTGTCCAGAGGCCTGGTAGGTGGGTTCAGGGGTACTGAATCAGGTTTAAGAGTTTTCATGGAAAAAGACACAGAGGTTACTCTGAGGAAGCCAACAGAGGGTAGAAGCAAGGACAAGTAGCCTGGGAGGAATACAGAGAAATTGTCTGAGCAGCCAGGGATCAGGTTAGGAAAGCTAAAGCCCTGATAGAATTAAATCTGGACAGGGACATGAAGGGCAACAAGAAAAGCTTCTACAGATATGTCGGTGTCAACAGGAAGACTAGGGATGGCCCTTTCAAGAAGGAAACAGGAGACCAGGTTGCCCAGGATATGGAAAAGGCTGAGGTCTTCACTGGCAAGGGATCTAACCACACTGCCCAAGTCACAGAAGGCAAAGGCAGGAACCAGGAGTAAAAGCGACCACCCACAGCAGGAGACCCCCCAGCTTCAAGACCATCGAAGGAACCTGAAGGTGCACAAGTCCATGGGACCTGACTGGATATATCTGCAGGTCCTGAAGGAACTGGCAGATGAAGTCACTAAGCCACTATCCATCATATTTGAGAAGTCATGGCAGTCTTGTGAAGTTCCTGCTGACTGGTAAAGGGGAAACATAACCCCCATTTTCAAAAAGGGAAAAAAGGAAGCCCAGTCAGTCTCACCTCTGTGCCAGGCAGAATCTTCCTGGAAACCATGCTAAGGCACATGAAAAACAAGGAAGTGATTGGTGACAGCCAACATGGCTTCACTAAAAGCAAATTGTGCCTGACAAATTTGGTGGCCTTCTACGATGGCGATACAGTATTGGTTGATAAGGGAAGAGAAACTGGCATCATCTACCTGAACTTGTGCAAAGCATTAAAAACTGTCCCACATGACATCCTTGTGTCTAAGTTGGAGATACATGGATTTCACAGATGAACCATTTGGTGGTTAAGGAATTAGCTGGATGGTCGCACTCAAAGAGCTGTGGTCAATGTCTCAATGTCCACGTGGTGACAAGTGACAAGTGGTGTTCCTCAGGGGTTGCTACTGGAACTGGTGCTGTTAAACATCTTTGTTTGCAACATAGACAGTGGGATGGAGTAAACCCTCAGCAAGTTTGCTGATGACACGAAGCTGAGTGGTGCAGTCAACATGCTGGAGGGAAGGGATGCCATCCAGAGGGACGTGAACAGGCTTCAAAGGTGGGCCCGTGTGAACCTCATGAAGTTCAACAAGGCCAAGTACAAAGTCCTGCACCTGAGTCATGGCAATCCCAAGCACAAATACAGGCTGGGTGGAGAATGGATTGAGAGCAGCCCCGATGAGAAGGACTTGGGAGGTGTTGGTTGATGAGAAGCTCAATATGAGCCAGCAATGTGCATTGACAGCCCAGAAAGCCAACCACATCCTGGGCTGCATCAAAAGAAGCATGGTGCTTGGGGGCACCTCCCCTCTACTCTGCTCTGGTGAGACCTGGAGTATCCCAGGAGACTCCCACCTGGAGTATCATGTCCAGCTCTGGGGCCCTCAGCATAAGACGGACGTGGACCTGTTGGAGCAGGTCCAGAGGAGGGCCACGAAGAGGGCTGGAGCACCTTTCCGGTGAGGACAGGCTGAGAGAGTTGGGGTTGTTCAGCCTGGAGAAGACAAGGCTTTCCAGTACCTAAGGGGGGCCTACACAAGAGATGGAGAAGGACTCGTTATAAGGGAGTGTAGTAATAGGATGACGGGTAATGGTTTTACACTAAAAGAGGGTAGATTTATATTAGATATCAGGAAGAAATCATTTACTCTGAGGGTGGCAAGGCACTGGCAGAGCTTGCCCAGAGAGGTGGTAGAAGCCCCATCCCTGGAAACATTCAAGGTCAGGTTGGATGGGGCTTTGAGCAACATGGTCTAGTGGGAGGTGGCCCTGTCCCAAGCAGGGGGCTTGGAACTAGTTGATCTTTAAGGTTCCTTGGGAATCTAACCATTCTGTGATTCTATGAACTGACAAAACAGACCCAGGAATCAAAGCACAGTGAAATGGATAATGGCATGAAATGGAGAAGAGGATAAACAAGAAAAGACAGAGATATGTACAGCTTTATTTCTGTATGATAGCAAAGATAAGACTGAATACATTTACATCATGAGGGTTTTGACTACTGCAATCTATAAGGATCTACCCTGGACTATTTCAATACATTCCAAATCTGAGGACTAGTTCCTGACTTAGATTTTTTCTGTATTTTTGGTAACTTTTAGAAAGTGGGAATTATGCCATGCACAAATTAGCAGTTTTCCCCCTGACATTTGGATGCACAAGCAATATGGCTGTGTTCACAGAGCACTCTGCACCACTGCAGTCCCTAAAAGCTTCAGAGGGATTTTGATACACTCTCACAGGATGTAGCAAAGTGGTGGACTTGGCAAACAGAGTGTGCATGAAGTTTAGCTAGACTAAAAATGTACAGAAATGCACTTGAACAAAAATAGTTCAAACTTTTACATAAGCTGATGGACTGCAAGTGAACTTTTATGTTCCACCAAGGGAAAGGCCTCTGAGTCACTACACGTAACTCAAGAGTCAGATGCCCTGAAGCAGGTGAAGCAGCTACAGTACGCACATGTGCTACAAACCATGCCACCAAAATGGTTCTAGGCAACCGAGTATTTTCTCGTACGTGTAGGGAACAGTCTGGGGCCAATGCTTGGAGGCAGTTCCCCATAGAGCTTCTCCCTTCATAGACCAACGTAGAATTTTCCCAGGAGAAGCTGGAGCAGCAATTAGCTTTTGTCCCAGCTTAGCTTTTCAGCTCTTCACATGGAGAGACAATGTACTGAAAATTGCAATAAGCTGCAGGCTCAGACACTACTGCTCCAAATGCTGTTGCTTCTAGCCTGCCTTCAAAAATAGGCTGGGAAATGGGGGGAGGAAGGGACCACATTTTTCCCTCTTTTCTGAAAGCCTATATACGATGGGAAATGGGTGAGGCTGTGAAAATGCAGAGCACCTTGTGGGAGCACCAGCTCTGAAATCTAACAATTGCTCAGGTATAGACTTTCTGCTGCCCTACAATACCCCATCCCCCAAGTCTGAGTTACATGGCAGATGAAATTAATGGGCAAGGAGCAATGAGAGGTCATATACTGGAGACGTCCATTCATGCATCAGGACAGCCTTTCAAGGGCAAAGCTATAAGGTGAGACTACTTCCAGCACAGGGAGCCATGGGAGAGACACCCTTTAGTAACAGCACAGCACAGAGAGCTCCCTTTCCTTCCCCATCCTGTACCAGGCACAACACGCCATGTATTTTGTTGTCTGCAACACAGAGCTGCCCAAGGCATGCCAAAGATTGAAGTATCATGAAGAAGGGAGTTGCAGGTGAGCTAGAAAGGAAGCAAGAAGCAGCAGTCAAACATCCATGTCTTGTGCAGACCATGACGCACAACAGAACTGAGCAACATATTCCAGAAATGCCAGCCAAGAGCAGTTCCTGAGCTTGCCCATGCAGTTGTGCCTTTAACGTGCAGTTTAGCAGTCTACCTGTGCAATTTGTTCCCTCTGTCCCTTTTGACAGCTGAAATGCTTTAACACTGTCTCTGTTTGTGTTCTGTTTTTAAACAAACAGTTTTGCTGCCCTACAAGACTAAGGGCATCTTTCAATTCAATGAACCCAATTTGCAAGGCACAAACATCCCTCCAATCTGTCTTCTTTGCTTGCTCCCCTCTTGCTGAGTGGTGAATCTACCGAAGACACAGACTGTACAATCTCCTTTACCTCCAATTTAAATCTAGAGACTATTTCAGGAATTTCATTTTTTCTGACTCTTTGCCTAAGCTATTAGTGACATTTGTAGCCACACATACCTCAGTAATTAGACAACTTTCAAACTTGACATTTCAAGTGCTGCACAAGAGGCAAGGTCTTGTGCCCTCCCTCCCAGTTACCAAAAGGTGCATATTAGGCACCAAGTGAAGGTTCCCAGGTGATAGGCCATCCCAGAGGTCTGAGGATGCCTGTGGTCAGAAGAATTCCTCTTCCACCCACACCAGGCCCACAGCAGAGAGGCGACTTTTCATTCCTTGAAATATCAAACACCAGCTATGATCAAAAGTACATCAGTGTGCCAACCTCTCAGAAAATCACTTCCAATAATGTCATTTCCATAACCTGTCAAGCTGTGTGTTCATCACATAGCTAGAAACTTTTACCTTAAACATGTGACTGTTAATCTTGCCAGCAGATATGACAACAGGTTACTCATTTCTTCAATATGACAGTCTTTGCCACCTATAGTGCGTATCCCAGTGACTCTTTGAGCCATTTCTCTAAAACAGATGGACATTTCAGCAGACTAATATCAACACATCTTACCATAGTCAGCATGTCTTTCAGTCTGCGGGCTATGCTAAGGACAAGGTCAGCATGGAAACTGACCCCCCTTCCCACCATTGCATGGACTCTTTCAGGTTGGGCAAAGGCATACCAACTGCCGTGATAAAAGCACTTCATTCCACGATATTTCCGCAAGCTGTTTATCAATGGCTCTAAATTATATTCCTTTAAAATCCATGAACACAATCCCCTACCTGCCCTCACAGACACACACAATTCTGCCTATTTGTTGTTTCATCATTTTTGAAAATGTTGCAGGAGATAACACCACTGTTAGCATTGCCAAGTGACAGGATTTTCTGACTTTCAGCATTAGTTCTTGCAGACATCAACGTTTCACATAGCCCTGACTTCACGAAGAATACAGCTTCAGGAAGAATAGGCCAGTACCAAGGTTGTTTGAAAACTCCACGTTACAAAATCAATATTTAACACATTGGATTTCCTAGTGAGTCTTCAGAGACAAGTGTCTGACATTTGAATAGTCCTGGGTCAATATTAATTGCACATAACTTCTCATCTGCATTTACTGCCACATTTCTGCAATTAAATTATGAAAACTCTAAGCTTCATAGCTAAATCTGCATACTAAGTTAATTAACACTGTAATGGAAACCATATAAAAACTAAGGCCTGTCTGATCCAAGGCCCTCTAAAATCAGTGACAGCTTGATTATAACCTGAAGCAAATTAATACCCATGCAGCCTTGAAAAACTAGGGAGTGATGAACTGTTTTATAGATGTCAAGAAGCTGTTTAGTATGGAGGCCATCTGAGAGATCCTTTCGTGCCAATGTCAGCATTTCTGCTGTCTACTGTGTGTGCACTTTCTGTTTTTCATGAACTGGCCAGGGGGTAGACCTTGCAATATACACTAAGAGTCTTGCTGTTTCAAGCTGTTCTTTAGGAGGCAATAGGCTAAGAAACGTGTTAGCCAGCATATAGCGGACCAAGAGCCACCTTCAAATGGTAGGCTGAGCTGGAAGGGAAGATGCCAATTTTCCTTCATTGGAAATGTGCGGTGCTGGGCACCAGTGGGTGCCACAATACACCACAGTATGCTCCTCACACAGAAACCGCATTGGCATCTTTCTCTTATTGCCAAACCACATTTGTCTTTCAACCAATCACCTGTTTTATATAATCTCTTAATGCATGACACTTCAGAGCACTGTCCACGTGAACAACAAAAGCAACAACAAAATTAATACTAAAAGGGAAAAGTAGGGAGAAGCAGACTTTAAAAAGAATAAAAGCCAAAATTTTAGCTCAGTGTTTAAATAATCAAGGTGATGTATTACTCACCATACTCATCAAAGGCACTTAGGCCTTTGTCAAACATGACATGTCCTCACCTAACTAGCTTTGACAAGGTAAGGAGTTTGTAAACTGAGCACTGAGATGCCATTGTGATCAGCAGCTCCCCAGAAATGTCATGTGAAGAGCACCAAAGACACACTATGAGGATCCTACACTCAGAGGGAAAGAGTCCTCCAGGCTGCGGGTAAATTACGCAGACAACTGAACAACAAATAATTGGATTCAAAGGCACAGTACTGAAATGAAAAAGGGGACACCTGGAATGTGAATGAGTTTGTGTAACTTGAACCTGCAAATGTGGGTTTCTTACTCACAAAACCTTTTAAAGCCAGCTTCAGAATATGTCAGGAGAAGTGTTGCAAAACTTAATATGGTTAATTGGAGTTAATTATACCTAATTATGTATGTGCCATATTGCAGAGTTATCTCAAAACAAGTATGTTTAATAGCTACAAACAGCACATATAATGTGGAGCACTATGATGAAGATTTAAAGAAAAAACATATTGAATATGCATGAAAGGAAAATCGGACAGTGCAAACTGCCAAACAGCAGCAACTGCTCACACCATCCCTCTGAGAGCACCTGCGAGGGTCTGCACTGGGTTCCCTTCTCCCCCCTACACTCACTCACTGAAAGACACCCACCACCTTCCTCTTTCTAGCCATGTCCCGCAGAGAGCACACGGGCCCAACCACCCAGCTGTCCCCCACAGGCAAAAGCCCTCTTCACAGACAGGGATCTGCAGTCCTCACAGGCTAACAGAAAATGTCCCCACCAGTGAGATCAAGTGGGCAAAGAGGCCAAGAAACACTATCCTGTCTCTGTCAGCAAGTCGGTCCTGCTCTAGGTCACCAAGAGAGATATGGCTGATGACCACAGGTCAAATCAAGTCCAGTCACCTCACAAAACCACTGCCTG
This sequence comes from Limosa lapponica baueri, assembly GCA_002844005.1. Classification (NCBI taxonomy): domain Eukaryota; kingdom Metazoa; phylum Chordata; class Aves; order Charadriiformes; family Scolopacidae; genus Limosa; species Limosa lapponica. The sequence continues at coordinate 93,132 of KZ505675.1, forward strand.
ATGTTCCAATTCAGGAAAATGATGATCTGAGCACAGCCACCTGGCCTGGGACTGCCAGAGAAGCTGTTTCAGGCTCAGAGAAGGCAGTGGTTGTTAGGGAGGACTTAAGAGAAGAGAAAAATTAAAAATCAAACCCATCACCCAAAGCCATTTTTTCTCTAAATGGTAACAGTGGGATACAGAATAGGATTCTGATTTAGCAAGAGCCTCATCAGGGGAAAGGGGAGTCAGCTTACAGCCCCAGTAAACAGTCAGAGATAACTGAGTCTTTTCAGGATTTACAGCCCACATTGCTGTGGCTTGAGAGCTTGTTTGAGACAAATTAGCTCAGTACCTCCCCAAGAAGCTGGTTAAGGGCTGGAGGCTACTTCAGAGCCCCTTACAGCAGCCTGTATTGATGTAGTAGCAACATCTCCTATGTTTAAGTGTTCAACCACCTATGACTCCAATAGAAAATGGATTTCATGCTGGTTTTCATGCACTTAAAACCATTCCTTCTCCTCTAAGCATAGTCAGTGTACATGATGGACTCATATCAATTGGTCTTCCCTGGCTGTCAGCTCCAAGACTGCAGCTGGGTTTTCTCCTGCCCAAGAAAAAGAATTATTTGTACAGCATTCCACTTTTGAAAGCTGAAACTTTATCCAGGATTATTGCCATCTGAGAAGACCGCTAACTGCCAAATGATAGCAAGGATAGTTCATTTAAAACACAGATCCATGTTGAAAGACAGTAGGATTAGATCTAGGGAAAGAATTGAAATTCAAGCACACTGGGATATTGCCTAACCAGTTTCTCTTGATCTATATGAGCTTCTTTCCCCATTCTAGTTCAAAGTTTAATATCACCATCTCACAAAGAATAGACATAAATGGCTTGAACATCCTTCAAGTAATACAAAATAGCAAATCCAAATCTTTCTAAGGGTTGACAGCACATAACTACAAAGCTTTTGCCATAAATGCTGATAACCTGACCTCTGGCACAAGACAGCCAGTAATAACCCAGTGTTAATACCAAAAAAAAAAAAAAAGGCAAGACTTTCACTTGTTTTTCACACACTTTTGTTTCCAAAGGCAAACCACAAAAGAGGTTCTAGAATATGAGATACCACTATGAGATAACAACTGAAGCAAAAAAAAAAAAAAAGTATTAGCTTGACACCTGAGTGAGGAATTCAAATAGTCAATAGGCAGGAATGAAGGGATCCAGCAAACAGAAAATAATAAGTTGTAAGTGCAGTGGGAGGTTCTTCCATGCTTTTGAAGATGAAAGCAGGAAAGAAAAGTCTGAAATTATGACAGTGATGGGAAGACCTGAAAAACTGTAGACATCAACAGTGGATGAGAAAGATAGGATGAGGCATGCTGAGCATCCTTTACAGCTTTCTTGAAGAAAAAAAAATCCCTGAGAAAAGCACCTCAAATTCAAGTAGGAATATATAGCCATAGCAGGAGAAAAGAAAGGAAAGGAGAAGACACATGGAGATACACAGAACAAGATAGATCTTTAGCTCTGGTTAATGCAAAAGGCAAAAAAGATGCAGCAAAGAAAGACTTCCACTAGAGGAATGAGATACTCCCACTAGAGCTGAGGTACTGTTTGCATCCAGATAATGAGGAGGAAAATTAAGTGGGCCAAGGAGATGGGATGGCCAGGAAGAAAGGAGCAGCAAGCCTCACTGGAGAAAGAAAAAGAAAGAGGAGAAAGAGAGGCTGCAGTAAGGAAAAAACAATACAGAAAAGACACAACAATGATAAGGGAGAGAACTGAAAATCCACCCCTAAACCAGCAAAGAAGGGCAGCCTTCCATGACAGAGTCGTCTCTTAGGAAAAAACAAACAAACAAACAAAACCCCCCAAACAAACAAACAAAAAACCCCAAACAAACGAACAAAAGAAAATCAAACCCAAGAGCACTGGCAGTCAGCCAGGAGCAAACAATGATGCACAGAAGAGGGTGAAATGAAGCACATGGAAGCAGAAGAGCAAGAATGGAAGAAAACCTCATCCATAAATATGGCCAAGAGCTGGAGAGCAAAGTGAGAATGACCAAGAGTCAAGCAGAGCTACACTGCACAAAAGATTAACAAGAAAAAGAGCTTTCCCATTATGTAAATAGGAAGATAAGGAAATAAATTCTTGAGGTGCTAGGTTGTAAGCAGAAGAGAAAGAAAATAAAACAATAATTAAAAAAATGTACTTTGGAGATATTGCATGAGTGCCCTGCCAAACTTTCCACAAAGATAGTACCCAGTCTAGAGCAAAGGTAGGGCAGCCCATGGAATCACTCAATGGGCTATCTCACTCAAAGTGCAGCCTAAACTCACAAAGATTCACAGACTCAAATTGAGATAAATGGACAGCTCCAACCTAGTGTCACAAGAGGACCAGCAGATCCAAACATGGAGAGTGGGGATAATCATCATATAACAAAAATTTGGAATATGGTGGAGAAAAACAAGTTTAAGCATACCTTTTCCCCTTCTGAAATACAGTAAGAAGAAGTTTGGGTACATTATTTAGATCTATACTAGGCACTAGAGCAAGTTGAGGGAGGGAGTGGAGGTGGGGTGGAGGTGGGGAAGGTAATGAAAAACACATTTTAAAATTAGCAGAGATAAAACACAGCACAGGCTTCCCAGAGTTTGAACACTCCACTCTCCTTTGGTGGTATCCCTAACTTTTTCTCTGTCCAGACTTCAATGAAGCATGTGAAACAGCAATATGTGGGAAGCTAACTGTTAAGCTGGTGGAAATGGGTATAAGATGTGAAAAGTGAGGAAGGAGCTTGCTAAAAGGGAGACAACTGCGGGTTGTAGAGTGAATTGAGTGAAGGTAACAAATAAGGTTCTTTGAGGAGAAGGTGGCACAATGGTATTGTCAACACTGAGGAGGTTCAAAATATCAGAAAGGCAAAAGCTGAATTACCTTGAGGACTGGAATAACAGAAATTGGGTGAAAAAATCAGTCAAACAAGGGGAAAGGTTGTAAGTGCCATCAACTGGCAGCCCCACAGCTGGGAACAAAAGCGGAGGGTAAAGAATGAGGTGCACTAGGTACAGATATAGCCTCCTATGGGAAGGACCTGGGAAAAAAGCCATCACAAATTCTAGGATAATTGGGAAAAGACTTTCCACTAGAGATGAGGAAGTTCTAATACCATCATCCAAGGCCTTGGTAAGACCATGAAAGATGCAGCATACTGTCCTGGTTATGTGCGTAAGGATGAACTCAAACTGCAGAGTATAAAGAGTTTTTAATACCACAAAAAAAAAAAAAAAGAAAGAAAGAAAAAGAAGGAAAGATTTGGCCTGTTTCATTTAGCAAAATGAAAGCTCAGAGGGGTTATGTTTGCTGTCTATAAATACATCCAGAGAGTAAACATCAGAGAAGAAGAGGAGCTATTTAAGTTAAAGGACAATGTTGGCACAGAATAAATGTGCGCAGGTTGGCCATAAAATACATTTAGCACTGAAACAGTCGGGAGGTTTCTAACCACCAGAGCCATGAGGCTCAGCACAGCCTTCCAACAGGCAGCCAAAGACTCCAAAAGAAAAGTGGGAGCTGTTCATGAGTGCCATGATGGGGACCTGATGTGTGCAGAACCAGCAGCTTTCATGCGCTGACTTAGGAATTCCTTGTGCTCCATTATTTGCTAACAATTTCACACTTTTTTAAACTCAAAATATTTCCAGTCGTGCTGCAGACTATTATACAGTGAATTTAAGTCCCCTGACAAAAGGTTACCTTTCACCAACCCCTTACAAGCAGTCTACAAATGTCCCAGGGACTCAAAAAAAGGCCAGGGCTGCCCCATTATCAGCCCACAATATTTCTAACACGGAGACCAGGCAAGTCATGATCTGAAAGAGGAGATCGCAGGCTGCAATACTGGCTCCTTGAAGGAGTAAGGAATGCAGCTCTGGCAGCGGCTGAATTAAAGACTACACCCAAAACAGCTCTCTGACACATGTGTGAAGGTGCAGGGACTGCTGTAGCCATGCTGGCTTGGGCAGCAGAGAGCACCCCACAAGTGGCTCACCCTCAGGACTCTGGTAGCCAGGCAGGGGGCTGAGAAGAAATACCAAGGGCAGTGCTGTGTCTGTAATGTGCCTGGCCCTCCTTGGAGAGGCAGCTCCCCCCAGCAGCTGCTGCCATGGGCAAAAAGGACAGCATGTGCCTTGTCCCACCTACTGCTGCTTCTTCAGCTCTGTTGGCTTCATTGCTCACCACTCACTAACCTACACCTCTAACTGACCTGGAAAAGGATGCACTTTGACAGGGATCACTTGCAATAACAAGGTAGGGAAAGATCAGACAAGCAGCTGAGCTAGGGACAGAGACCTCTCAGAGGGACAAAGCGTCCTGCAGCTAGGACAGCAGTTTTGTTACCAAGCCAGAGCAGGAACCACGGCTTGCCATGCCGAACCCTCAGGCAGTAGGAAGGTATTTCCCTGGCTGCAGATCTATGTAGGAGAAATCTCCTGCCGTGAAGGCAGACTCTCAGTGGCCTTTGCTTTCAAGGAACAAATCAGATTATTCCTTTGTCCCAACATGCAGCCAAAGGAAGAAGTCATGATGCAAGTGAGCTGGACATTCTCACCACATCTTTTTTTGGTATAGGCCAGCCCCAGGCAGGAGAATAATTCCCATATTATCTGGATCAGAGGAGATCCTAAGATACGCTTTCCCAGTATCACAACTCTGGTTTGAGTGGAGACCTACTCTCCCCTTCCACTCCTGCCTTGCAACATCTTTCTCTGGAAAATTCAAGGTTGTTTAGGCTAAAAAAGAAGCACCCAAAAAGGGACCACAGTTTAGCAGGGCACTCACTAGAAGGTGACTTCCAGTCCTTCCTTCAAGAGCAGGTTGTGCCCTTGAGATGAAACAGTCATTGGATAAAATACAATTTAGGTGCAAGGAAAACTTTAAAATTCAGAGGTAAAGCATCTTCTGAGGACAGCCTGCTCTAAGAAAAGTAGCATCATCATAGGGAGCTTTCAAGATCCCTGTGTCAGGCCCAGTACCTAAATTTGGATCTGGGCACATGAGACTGACAAGACACCTCATTCAACAATTGAAGAAGAAAGATTACAGCTGACCCATCTCAACTCACCTGGGACAGCATCCTTCCTCCCCTCAGATGCAAACAGGTTCATTGTCCCAATTCACTGGAGGGTACAATGTCAAATGACAGGACACATAGCTAAGCAACCCCCTTTCCCTCAAGCAAGGAATTTAGCTCCCCTTCCACTGAACCTGGAACAGGGCTTGCTGACCTCTTGAAGTTCTTAGTATCTTCTTGCAGAAGGAAAAGCATAGGCATATGAGTGTTGCTAAGGTCCTATGCTGAAGGCTCACTAGAACCTAAGAGATGTCCCAGCCTTAAGCCTTTGCACAGCACTGATTTCAAGAATAAGGTAGTACATCAAATACGCAGACTAAACTGAAACACACTTTGAAATAATCTGAAAGCCCAAAGAGAAGTATTTTTAGAGTCCTTTTGGCTGGCAAAGTGTTCAGTAATCTTTTGTCATTAACTTAGCAGTTTCCTAGAACCTACACAATAAAATACTACTCAGGTCCCACCATTAGGACGGCAGTTAGGAAAGCATCAGGCACATTTTCTGCAAATTGATCATAATGGAACAATTCTGTGAAATACACAAAGGAGAGATGACCTTGCTTAAGTAATTTATCAAATAATATCAAATAACCAATTTTACAAATGCCACAGCAAACATCTGACCGCTCCTCAGAATACTTTGTGCCCTATTCTATAGCCCCGTAAACAAAGAATGTTCCTCACATAATTACCACTTGACTGAAAAGATTAAATCCTACTGCACAGAGAAGCCATTCTTTTTCATTCCTATCCTGGAGCATTTAAACTAAAATGGTTATAAAGACTCTTCACGGCGCCCTGAACAGGTCTTCTCAGGTGCTCCAGCATCACCTGAAGCCAGGACAAGGGAACAGAGACAAGAAACAAACAAGTTCTGAAAAACTGGTTGAAGTGCTTACATTAACCGAACACTGGCACATGCTGCTGATACAGGGTACATGGACTGACCAAAGCCCTGAGCAACCCGGTCTGACCCCAGTCTGCTTTGAGCAGGTCAGACTAGACACCTCCCCGGGTCCCTTCCAACCTAATCTACCCCATGATCTTACAGTGCAAATGACCTTGTTGTGTTAATACCCCTAACTTCTGAAGCCCTTCTTCCCTTAATCCAAAACTCCTAGGGCTAACAGCTGGTAAAACCACTATCAGGCCTCTAACATAGGATTTGCTTTCTCTATTCTAACTCCTTACATTTTCTTCCCAACCTCTCTGCTTCTTATTTTAAATGTCACCCATTGAAGCAGCATCTCTAACATTGTTTTTTCATCAGTGTCCAGCCACTACTTAGCTCCAAACTTGCCACCTGATGTAGGGCCCATTCCAACATGTGTTTCCTTAAAGTGTTTACTATACATTGCCTGCAGAGATGAGTCTTCCATGTAAAATACTGTGAAAGTAGCAGAACAGGCAGCCTCAAGCACACAGGATCATCCTGGTGGACCTTACAAACGGAGAAGAAGGACCAGAGAGAAACGATAGATTCCATCTTCCGACTTTCAAATTTCTAGTTTCTAATGTATTCTTAATAACCATCTGTAAAGCAATTTTTGTAAAAAAAATTTATAGTCCATAATGTACCCTATAGAAACAGGAAAAATGAAGTAGTAGGCATCAGAATAAGTTATGGGAGGTTACACAGCCATCATGACTGAATAGTCAAAGCTATGACACCCATTTATCAAACTGGCATTGAAATAACAACACATATATCTTACCATAAATGCAGTGTGGGAGGAGAGGCAGACAATAAAATAATGCACTGTTTTGCACTTTGGTGGCATAAGCTGAAGATCTCCATCTATTTTACAAACACACAGTTTAGCTTCCAGCCTGGAGAGCAAGTAATTAATAGCTCTGTCATCCTTTGTGCCACTGAGTCACCACAAAAAGTTAAGAGGCTGATCTGCACCTTTCTGCAAGCGTCCAGCTCAGTGCGCACTGAGCAAAGCAAGCCTGCATCACTGGTCATGACATGCCCACTCCGAACCAGCATCCAGCAAGCACAGCCCCTCAGCTCCCCTGTGAGCTAAACAAAACCTTGGACCAAAGCTCCCTACCCCTCTTTGGAGGTAGGACCTGGCCATAAATTACTTCCCCTGTTAAGATACAGAAAGCTTACTCTATCGTCATGAAGAGAGTGTTGGGAAGACATCTCCCAGGCTGGTGTTGTCCCACAACAGCTTCCACACCTGTTCAGAAGTCCACCAAAATAACCCTTGAGAACAACTGTAATAAATTTTGATTGGGCAATTAGAAAGTAAAATCTTACTAACAAAGTTTGAAGACAAAACTAACACCCAGAGACTGAAAACATGTAGTACCTACCACACTTTACAGTCAGCAGCTGTAGTACAGTTCCGTCAGGTTCTGACTTAGCTATTAACTGAGGCTGACAGACCAACTCGCCTGCAATGACTGATTTTTCCTGACAGGCTAATGTGGCCAAGAGGCATGCAGTTCTGTCATCTTTTGTTGAACACAGATACTCTTTTTTCAGCAGGCAGACCTGGCTGAACAATTGGACACGCATATATCAGCCATGCACATGCAGATGGGCATCCTAACCTTGACCTGAAGGGGCTACCAGCTAGGACTGAAGGGATCAGCAGTACCCTTTGGGATCCAGAGAACTCTCTGGTGACCTTTATTTAGGCTGGTAGGTCAGACATTTTTATAGTAATTCCAACACAATCATTAACAAATTATTCAATGTAAGATATAAATGTAATAGAGTATTTAATAGAATCTTATGACTATTATTGTTAATGTAACAACACCATTACTGTGTTTCCAGACATTTTATCCAAAGACAGTTGAAGTTCAACGTGCAGAATGTGCTAATTCTGTGTGTATGTCTCTGTGTGTGTGTTCATAGAGTATCCTCTTACTGAAAATGTGCCACAGTGCAAAGCTGTAAATAACCATATGAAAAAATGTGCTCAGACTGACACTGAAACAAGGGAGGTTTATGAGTAATAAATAATACGTGGGGAAGCATATTGGTAGGGAAACTTCTGGCCTTGCATATTGAACATGGTACTTGGAAGCCAGAGAGTCATTTTGGGGATAAACAGGTAAGATTTGGAAAGGTTTAATAGTAGCAAGTTGCTCCACAGGAGCAATAAAAAGGTGTAGCAGAATTACTAATTACATTATTACATTATATACATTATTGTGCGTCAGCCAGGCCTCTCACAATGCACAGCTTTTAGGGATCCTATGCAAGATCAGCCTCCGGTCACAAACAGAGGGAAGGAAAGGTTCTTTCCTGAGATGATAACATTCGAGGTGAGAAAGACTGAACAACTGAGACAGCTGTAGGAACATGTGAAGGACCACACAGAAGTAGTCTTGCTGCCCACTTCTGGCAGCTGCCAAGACAGGAAACAGGAAAGAAACATCAAGAAGCTATCTGTACAAAAAAGGCACCATCTGCCCCCAGTGGAAGGTTTGCTTTTCCTACCCTAACCATTGCCAGTTAAAGGTTGATTAATAATTCGATACATAAAGGATGAGATCTCTTCTTAAATTTGCATTTATTTAGTGTTAAGTGAATGTCCTCACTATTCATAATAAATTGTTAATCCTTTTTTGAACCCCATTTGGCTCAACAGTAACAATGAAATGACACAAATCACACGTTTCTCTAACATGTAAGTTTATGTTGTGTGTCAGGGAGTAAGACACTTTGCCCATTCTACATATAAATAGTTCATTAAGTGTTTACTTTCCACTAGCTACAGTTCTTTTCCCCCCATGCTCACACACACAATATGTCTCCCAGGGCCCTCTGGACTGGCAGCTGGATTCAGAGTTTACGTGTGCTTCCCAAGGCCATGCTTAGAGTTCAAGAGAGACCTCAGGAGATGGTTGCTGTATTCTGTAAAATGCTGTGTGCCCTCTATGCATTTACTTTTTAGGAGTCATAAGGGTGAGTTCTTTTAAAGATATCTGAAGGTCTTCCCTAGCAGCACAGGCACTCACCACAAGCAGAGCCAATATCCCAGATCCTACAGCCAAACCTTCACATGGGCACAGATCAGCAGATCCTCATGTCCCAATCCTCAGGAGCCAGGGACAGCCTGGGAAGGTAAGAGCTGATGATGACTGTTGGTGCATGCCAAACCACCCCCTCCTGGAGGGACACAAGAAGGTTGGACCTATCCCCATAGTCAGGGCTATGACCTGGCAGGGAGATCAGCTAGTCACAGGTCAGCCAGCCCTGGACTACCAGGATTGCCATGTTTCCTCACACAGTCAAAATGTCCCATGGGCCCTTTGTGAACAGGAGGGAGGGGGCAAAATTCCCTTGTCTGTGTGACCCCAAGAGGCAGAATCACATCTCCTCTTGGAGTCCCTGATACTTTTGGATGGTGCCATCGGGGAGGGCTGGACTCCAGGCAAGCCAGCCTCCCTCCCTTGGACCCTTGGACCCTTGAAGGGCCACTGCCCCATGCAGGGCCCAGAAACATCCCTCTGGGACGAGCAGCCCTGGCCGCGCAGTCCCATGCTCAGCTGCCTGGCCCAACCCAGGACCGCAGCAGGGTGCTGGTGCTGCTCAGGGAGGTGCAGATGGGGCCAGAGGTACAGAGGGAGCAGGATGGCACCCCTGAAGAAAGCTAAACACCAGATCATGCTCCATACACACCTCCCACCACCAACAGGTGCATTGGCCCTGTTGGAAAGGGAAGAGAAAACGGCTTGGAAAACTGCTTTCTCTCCATCGCTTGCTCTCCTGAATGCTAATCAGCGGCGCCGGCTAAAAATACCCAGCAAGGCTGGCGTGTGCACGGCAGAAGGGGAAAATGGGGGAGCTGGAGGCTCCAGCTTCCAGGAAGGAAAAGGAACAGGCGAGGAAGAGCCTTCCCCAAGACCCCCACCCCGGCTGCCGGCACAGGCACGATCTCCCTGCTCCTCTACTCCGAAGCTGAGATTGCCACCTCTCCTTCGGGAGGCCATCTCGGTCGCTCCCCGCGAAGCCGCCGGGCCACCCCGTGCCGGGGCAGGCGGAGGCTCCCCCCTCAACACCGGCTTCCACCCGCCAGCGCTGCAGGCGCTCCCGGACGGGGCGTCCCGGCTGCGGCGCGGCGGGCAGTCGGGCCCTGAGCCCCGCCGCCCACCGAGCAGCGTGTGTGGGCTGGGGGAGAGCAATCCCACCCAGGTTCGCCGGCAAGCACAAAACAAAGAGGGGCGCTGGGGACCGCCGCCTCCGCGGGCCCGGGGGGTTTGCGCCGGCCAGCGCGGTGCGGAGAGCTCGGTCCGCTGCATCAGAGCCGCCGCCGCCCCGCAGCGCGGGCACAGGGATGCACGGCGGCCCGCCGACCTCCCGCAGGAGCAAGCGCCAAAAAATAAATAAATAAAAGTAAGAGAGAGAGGACGCGGGCACGAAGACAAGCGGCAGCATTCCGCATCGGAACCGGCGGGGGGGTGCAAACCCCCGCCGCCCCCTGCCCTATCTGCGCGTCTCTCGCCGTGACCCCCCGGCGGGGAGCCGGCCGGAGGGCTGCCTGCGGCGACCCCCCACACACACACCCCACGGCCCCCCTTGCCACGCTGGGGGAGGGCGGGGAGGCCGGC
>KZ505675.1:105748-132017 GCA_002844005.1 Limosa lapponica baueri
AAGGCTGCGCAAGAGACGCCTAAGGGTTGGTTCCTCCCGCCGCCTCTCCTCCGTAGCCAAGTTTAGTTCCCTTCCAGTGATTCATCAGTCTCCAGCTTTAGCAGTCCAGAGTTACCCATTTATGATAACCAGCCAGTGTAAGGAAAAGGTGTCATGAAGCTTCTTTACCTCTCAAAAGAGCTAAGTTTCTAAACAACGCAGAGACATTTGTGTCACGTTTACTAGAGGTGTATTGGGGATCTTTAACGTTTACACTACTCCTTGGGAGAATTGAGTTCTGTTTTAAGATTTAGTGAGTTTAAACATTCGTTGGTCTTGTAAGATGCACATTGAGAAAAACCTGCACTTTGAAAAAGAAACAGGAAAAAAAATCAACAACGTTTTTGTACACTAACGTGCCTGCTTTTGTTGATAACTTCTTACTGTAAAAGCTTTCAGAAGTCTATAGTGAAAATGTTTGGTAAATTCACTGCAGTTTAAAATTGATGATTAGTTCCTTTACTAAAACAACTGAGATGTTGCTAGGATGTGGCAGTTAAAAGGAAGTCCAAATGTCATACACATTCCTTTTTGTAAACAGGTTCTGTGTTTTTAATGCAAGGCAGGATTTCTTTTTCTTTTACACAGGTGAAGGGTTTAATTCTATTTTGTACAACTACATGGTTTACCTTGTAAAGAGTTCCATTTTACCTGTTACAATTCATCAATCTGGTAAGCTTGAATATTAAAAGTTTTATTTGAAATATATATATATAGTAAAACAGCCTTAACTGGTGCAGTGGTCACAGTTTTAAAGGAAAAAGAAGAAAAAAAAAAAGAGGCAGAGATAAACCATCTTGGAAGACATCTTCCAAATGTGTTTTCAAAACAGTATTTATACTCCTAGTACAAAGCAAGAATTTTCTTTTTTGTTAAAAAAAAAAAAAAAAGAGGCCACTTCGATTCCCGAAAAGGGGGGAAAGGGGGTGAAGGGGGGGGCCTAGCGGGAGGGATAATGAGGTTGTTTGCTGTTAACTCTTTCTGAACTTAGAGGTATTAAAAAGGCTTTCTGCAAAGAGAAAAACTGCTAAATCCTCCTTTGGGATTCTGCTGTGGAATGCCAGTACCAGATAGCGTAAGAAAGTGCTAATTAAAGAGAAGCAGGTATAGCATATTTTATTACATCATTCAAGAACAGGTAAAGGCTTAATTTCATCTTGCACGAAGAACCAAAAGGCAAGTCTTGAGTCTGCATTTGGTTCAGTAATCCCTCCCCCCGTTAGGGCATACTGAAGTGAAATATTACAAAATAACCTTTCCCTTAATCCTGCGTTTGGAGCCTGCTGCATAATGCCAGTGTATCAGCTACCCAGAGAAAGCGAGAGGAGAGAGAGAGAGAGAGAGTGTGTTAAGGGAATACAAAGTTACAGTGTATTTCTGTGGTGGATGGGAAATGATTTTTAAATTTTTAGCTGCAGAGAGACTGACGTAATTTACAGCCTTAGAATTGGAGAGTGAAGATTTTAGCCTAAAAATATTAAAATCTTTCTGCACAGTTTTGTTTTCTAAAGTGTTTTGACTTGCACACTTTATATAATCTAAAATGCAGAATGCCTTAGAAATGTTAAAATTCTTACTGGTGTCTGTGAAGCTCACAATTAAAGCTCTAATCTAGAGAAGACAGTTAAAAGCAGCAGTTGCCAATTTGCCAAGTAGTTCTAAATAGCAGAAATTTAAAATACAGCTCTTTTTGGGCAGCAGATTTCCTTGTGCGGAACGCCAGCCTAAAACATATGCCCTAGCTAAGTCCCATTTTAGTAATGAAGATTGGTTTTATGCTGGCTCTCTGCAGATGCACCTTCTTAACCCCTTCTGGGACAGTGACTGGAAAGTCCTGTAGTCTTTACCTACAATACTAATTTAGGCACATAAATGATCCTGTAACATACTGTATTGCCTATACAGCTGAGATTTTGCAAGATTAGTAACTAAAGCAAGAAGGCTAAATCCTTATGTAGGTCTCCAGTTAGATGAATTTATGAGACAGCATGGTACCCTGTACTGAATTAAATGGGAACTGCTAGGCTGCAGGGTGATTTTGAAAAACAGACCAGCTAGGTGCCTAAATATAGATGTAGAAGCGTAATAATAGGTGTTGGCTTTAAAAAAAATTGGCTATATACGTTGTAGTTCATGAAAGTTGTATCTTAGTTTTACTTAAGGAATTGATTTTTGACGTTAAAAGACAGTATTTTACTTAAGATAACTATTTTAGGAATTATGAACTAGACAATTGTGAAACTCCAGATGTTCCAAAGATCAGTGCTCAGGGAAATAAATGGGAAGTCAAGAAAGCTACCTATTATACTCAATTGTTTAAATGTAAACAATTTTAAACTATGAATTTTTAAGATTGTTAAATTCATAACTTTTTCTTTTTGTGTGTGTGTGTGTGTACACGCATGTGTAAGTGCGTTTGTGTTTTATTTTAGTCTGTTCAGAATGCCATTGAATTAGGATATTTATTTGTGGGTCAGTTTTAGTTCCCAAATTTCTACTTTTCTTCACTTGGGCTTTTATCCCCTGTAATAGTTTAATTTAGTGGTGGACAGATTGCCAGAATAATGTCCAAGTCAGACTCCCACAGAAGCCAGTAGGCATCATTTCATTGACTTCAGTGGGTCTGGGCACAAATTATATGTAACACCTACTCCTAATAATCTTTAAAGTAATATTGATCTTCTGGCATGACAGGATGCAGCAGTGGCATATTATTTCTCAGTTATTTATTATTTGTATGGACAGCAGTATTATGGGAGGTCACCTACGGTTTAGACATGTTTTTTTAAGAAAAAACAGGGAAAAAAAAAAAGGCAGGCAAATTCACCAAACAAGCCATGTTTTCTTAAAGATGGTATACAAGTGTTTCAGGTTTCTGGTGACTAACTTTTCTGAAAAAAAACACCACACATATTTATTTCTCAGTGAGAAGAAACTTATAAATACAGGATACAAGATGAAGCTTCACAAGCATGATTGCAGTATTGTGAAGCCATTTTTAGTAAACCTGAATCATCACTCTATCTTCTGAGCAATAATGTTAGAGTGTATAAACTGTACTGTGCCGAAATTGAAAATAGGCTGGTGTGGGAAGCATCGGAGTGTAGGTTAATTACCTGAGAGGACGCATACTGTCCCTTTATTTTCCATTCCTTGTCACATGACTGTCGAGGTGAATGCAAGCCTGATCGATTCATGTCACTGGAGGATGTTAGCTGCAAGGTTTTTGCCTTAAGTAGCAAAACCAGGGGGAAAGGAGGAGAAACATCGTGTATGTGCTATCAAATCTCCATTTTGCTTAGCTGACAGGACTGCTTTTTGCCCCACATAATTTGCTCACAGCTTTACTCACATCTTTTTAAAGGGAGGGAAGAATAGACGCAGTACTGCTGTTTTGGTCACAGCAGAGTACTGATTTGGTAGCAGACTGCTCCCAGCTTTCCTGTCCCTTTTGCAGGTAATAGAGGCTAGTCAAGGGCTGAAACGGTGGAAAATCAAGTCTGCTGTCTTTGATGTGACAGGATTTGTCTTCATGTGGAAAAAATATATTCCCACCAGCCTATTAGCAATTCACATGAATTATTTTCACACTCCAACATCTTTGCTTAAATCTGTTACTTATACTTTGCATTGTAATTGACAGACAGTATATACGTGAATTTAAAAACAGGAAAAAATTATGTTAGAGGGAAATTGTATTAAAGTAGTACAGATTTTACTCAAAAGTTTGATTTCACTGTAGGACTTCTTTGGTTCACCAAAAAGCGCTATGGTGGCTGGTATAACTTAGATATATTTCAGACATACTGTTTAATCATCAGAAAAGGTTTCTGAATGTTCACATAAGAACAGCAATCTGTTTCTGCTTTTGGACATAGTACATATGAAAACCTTTTCTTCATTTTGCCATTTAATCTGAGATTGATCCTCAAGAAAATGTCAGTAATTGATCTTGTAATTTTAGGATCAATAAAATACGTTTTAAAGCACAGCATATCCTATAAGATAAGCCTAATGCTCTTCATTTCATATTCTTCATTGTCTTAGACAGACGTCTAATAGTACAACTGAAACTAGGGATTTAATTATCACGCTTGTTACAAAAACCTTTTTTTAGGGACTTACAACTTGTACAAGTGGAACCCTGACATAAAATTCCAGGCTTTACCGTGAATTCTAGTCTGTTTCCATAGGTTAGATATTTCTTGGTTACAGGCTGTTCCAATATTTTAGACAAATACCATTGGTAAAAATCTAGATCTGTTAATTTCCTATGGTGGTACTCTTTAAATGTGCTAATGTTACATATCCTTAATACAGGCTCATATTTCCAATTAAAATGCGTAAGGGTGAGATTGAATTCCTTATGGTCACTGTCCAGTTTTCAGATTTCTTAATTATCTCTCAGTACTTAATGGCATGTGACTAGTGCTTAGTATCTGTTCTAGAATCAGTAATAGCTGATCTAATAACAGTTTAGCAGATAAAAGATGGTCCACTGGAAGCCCACAGGCTAATGTAGTGCTGAGGGAAAGTCTTCAAATATGTGTTGCAACAATTCAATATACGGCATGTCCTGCCCAAAAGGAGGCACTGCCCAAACAAAGCAACTAGAAGAAATCTGAGACTTTAAGTTGGGTGCAAGGGGTTGGCATATTCTTCCTATTACAATATTGGTTCTGAAACTTTTCCCCTGTGTTGCTTTCTAAGAGTGAAATTCACAAATTGGTGTTCTCAAAATTCGATTCAAGTAACTACCTCATTTTCCTCTGGCCAGCTGTGCTATATATTTTCCACCCAATGTTCAGGCACCTGGTACATTTCTGTTGAAGTTTATGGGTATGTCACCCTGATGGCATCCTAGATAATCTGAGACTGAAGACCAAGTCATTTAAGAAGCCATAAGACTCTCTTAAGAAGAGTGTATTTTCCTTTACAGAAGAAAAAAATCCTGATGTCTTCTTTCATTCCTTCTTCAGATCCAGCCGCCTTAAACTTCAGTTTACCCTGAGTTAGCAGTGGAGATGACATTTCAGACTGCTACTGCTTCACTCACTGAGTTTTAGATCTCTGGAAGACCTCCATGAGCAAGAAAGTACTTCTAGTGAAAAACATATACAAAATGGCTCTGACTCATCAAAAATCAGATCACAGAACTTTCAATGTCCTGAGTGAAACTATCCAGTAGATGTATTCCAGTAGCAATACAACCCAGCAGAAGTTCTCAGTGTTTCACTTCTGGATTTCTACTCCTGGCATGGTTCTGTCTAATGGGGATGTTAGGAAGTTCATTTCATCATCTTTGCAAATGAATTGTTTGTTTCACTACAGGACATAGGGATTAAACACCTCCGAAATACCATAAGCATCCTCACCAGTTGGTCTCTGTGGCTATTGTTACCAGAGGATAAAGAGTGGGAGGAGAGAAAGCTTATTGTGATCCTCTTAATGGGTTCAGAGGACTAAACGTTCCAAAACATTCATTAGTTTTATATTAAGACACCAGATTTTGGAATGGAAGAATACCTATAATATCTGAAAGGATTGTTTTCCAGAGATATATTTTTGGAAACCTAATACTTGGATCTAGAGAAGGTTCTTTTAGAATTTGCTTTTTCTCCCAGGTTCTACATTTTAAATGAAAGCTCATCTCACAAAAAAATACTCAGTGAAATCTCCAGGCATTTAAATTATTGAATTTAGGGAGATTGAGTAGAGCTGTCCTACAAATTACTGAGTGCCACCAATCCATAAAAGGGATTTGGCACACGGTACAGGTGGTGCCTCATACGCCAACATCCAAATTTTGGCATTGCCTCACAAATGAAGGAGGCAACACCACAAAGTTGTGCTACAGAATGGAAAGCTCCAGGTGATAATATCTAGTCCCAGGCAACCAGGCAGTCATGGATTTTGGATGAGCTACATACAGTCTCAAGGTGCATGTAATTACCATGCATTCATGATTAAAATGAATGCCCTCACAAAGATATTCACAAGGGATTATCAGTGGTGGATCTGTATAGAGGCTCATCTTGCTAGCTCTAGGCCAAATGGCTCCTAGAAACATGGAAAAGCCCTACCAAAAGAAGCTCATGCTTGCACTGGACAGGAGAGAGCCACTGAGAAATCTCTACTTTGTTGCATTTTGGAATATCTGCCTCTTCCTGAATGACCCAGAAACTATCAGTATATGCAGATCATCTAAATTAGACTCCTGGGAAAACAGAGGAAATGGAAATGCAAGTGTAGAAAACCACTCAATCTGTTCAAATTTCTTCGATATGTAATCGAGAGCTGTGTTAATTCTAGGATCAGTGCCTCCTGACCTCAGCAGTCAAAATTTTTAGTAACAAAAAAAATTACATCCACCAAAATAAGACTGGAAGATTGAGAAAATCATAAACTGCTTTCTGACTTGTCACTTGCTCTAAATCAAAAGGAAAGAAATTTGGATACAGCTCTTTGTGAAACTGTTGCTAAGAAATACGGTTTGTTATCCTGAATAGAACAGAAGCGTGCTTCTCTCAACAAATCAGAGCAGATAGCTGCACAGAAACGCATTTGGCTGGCAGAGAGATGTCCTCTTCAGTGCAGTCTTTGGAGAGCTACCAGAAAATGTTGAAAGGCACCATCATCATCCAGGCTTACCTTCACCATTCTTCAGTGCGTTGAACTTCATGTTCCTATAAGCAGTGGACCACACACTGTCTTGTCTTGCCAGTGGGACCAAGCAGCTCTCTCCTGTGACACCACTAAGCCAGCACCTGCTGGGTATGTGCAGGGAGCTTCTGAACCCCTGAAAAGGGGTGTGCTGTGGCACTATTGTATGCGTGTGTTGAGAGAAGGTAAGGCAGGACGTGTTGCAGCCCAGGTGAAACGCTGTCCTGTGTTACAGGATGGGGAAGGCATGTTGCTGTCACAACACCAAGGCTCCAGACTTGTTTTGCACTGGGTACACAGGGTTGCGGAGGGGCCGAGGCTGCACGTGGGGAACTGCTCCTGGGTCGCTTTCGCAAAAGCAAAATGCCCAAGTCAAGTGGAATGGGGAGAGGAGAATGGAATGGGAATGTCTTTATTCCCCCTTGGACAAAATGAGAGTGATCAAATTGCAGACCTTCACAACAGAAGTGTTATATTCTGTGATGGGTTCAATTTTCACCCCCTCTGGTCCCCATAGCAGCTTCTTCAAAGGAACAGCATGCACACATGCTCAGGATGGCAAAGCACACACTCTTTACTGTCTCTGTGCTTAGGAGGAGAGTCTGCCAATGGTGTACTGAATTATTCAATCAGCTGATGAGGCAATAAACAGAAATAAGCAACAAGGTCTGTGTCCTATGTTTGGCATGATACAAGAGCTGTATGATGCTCTGGGCTGTCCTTCACTGAAGGCTGTGGCAGTTCTTATCTGCTTAAGGTCTGCAAGATCCAGAGCTCTAAGAATGAGGATTCCTGTTGGAAGTTTTCCTGGACCGATTTATCTCAGAAGTCAAAAAGTAGCCCTGGCCCTGTTTCAGTAAATGCATCTCGGCATTCAAGCATGAAAAGAAAAAAACCATAAACAGGGCAGAATTGTTGATTAATTTTTCATCAAAGGGAGCAAAAAGACAAACATTAGCATTAAAATCTCAGATCTGGAGAATTGTTTCACTGTAAGAGGTTTTGAAGCTGCCTGATAAGGAAGCAGCAGAAGGTATTTACACCAAAGGAAAATGGATATTTCACAATTCTGCTGTCACGCTGTTCATAAAGCGAAGGCTAACAATAACAGGAATTTCAACTTGCATTACACGTGCAGCTGGAAATGCTTCAAATCTCCAGATGATTATTCAAAAACTATTTTATACATGACTAGACTAGACTTGCAGTTCAGTACCTACTCTATTCATAGCTACATATTGGGAGTTTTCAGTCCCGTGTGTGCACAGCTAAAATGTGTACGCTGGCTGTGGACAGATGGCCAGCTTCATTAGCCAGGTCACTGCCACTGGTGAGGCAAGCTCACCAGTGGGTGGAGTGGGAGAACACCCCCACTCAGCCACTAATGTCAACAGAAGTGCAGGCTCTGCCAGCATCATGGAGCACACCTGGCTCTTCCCTAGTCACTTTCCATGGGAGGCCCCAGTGCAACCTGCAGCTCTGCAAACAGGAAGGTACCATCATACTTTTGCAGTGGTCTCACAGGGAAAAGAGGCAAGGAGGGGGGCAGGTGAGATCTTCAGCTCTTCACCTTACTATCAAGGCCTGTGAGATATTCAGTAGCCTGGGGGCACAGCACGCCAGGAGGTCAGGTGCCACAAGAAATGCTTTTCTCCCCTGAAGGAGTTATCAGTGTCACAAGACCACACAGAAAAGAGACTAAAGCCCTAATTTAATGTCCCTAATGTCCCTAATTTACAGTGCTGCACAGTTTGAGATAGGGAGGGCCATGGCACTGTGCTGTGATCCCCAGCTGCTTAAGCTCATCAGCTGATGCACACTCATACAGGGGGAGGAAGGGGAAGTAGAATGACAATCAGGCATTTAACCAGTTAAATTAAGCACTAATGGACAGGCCAAAGGGCAGAGATGGAGTTAAAACACACAGAGGCAACCTCATTCTCACCCTGCCCTGGGCATATACCTGGAGAACTTTGATAGGTAGAGACTTTGTGGAGAGAAGTTTTAATTGCATCAAGTAGAAAGAACACCCCTAACTACAGTGGAAATGTCCAGGTATTCCCAGAAGAAAAAAAAAAAAGGAAAAAAAAGTAATCTTGTTACAGGAAAATGGAAACCCATGAGAAATACCCAAGAAAGGTATTTCAAGTGGAGAAATCCAACTAAAACCCACACAAACAGAGTAGAAACTGAACTCTTAAAATTTGACACCTCTTATTTCTTTTGGAACAGCCACATCAACTTGTTCTATACATTTTCAGTTCCAGCTCTTAGGCAAGATAGAATCTGGTAGGAGGCAGACACTGACAAAGGCTCTACTGGCAAAGTGTCAGGCGAAGGGAAACCATTTTTACATTTCTGCTCTGACAAGTGAGGACAATATATTCTAGCCTGGAAGCTTAGATGGCAGAAGCAGCAGTGATTAATTGCTCTAATTAGGGCTCCAAATAGGAAAGAGTGAGTTTCCTGAGCTATTGCATGCTAAATTTCCTCACTTCTATGAATAACTGTATTGCTCAGAGGAGATGGGCATCAAAGTGCATCTCCAGAGCAAACATTTACCCACTTCAACTTAGAAATACCACGAGAACCTCAACACAAATAACTAATGCAAGGAGACAACAGGCTATTTCAGCACCTGGGAGGCAGCATAATACCCTGGTTCAGCTGCTTCCCTAAGGAGCTCGATAAATGTTTGCATGAGCAACTGCACTCATAATGGGTGTGTTGCTTGTCTACCACACCACCGCTTGCTGGTTTCAGTGAACTGCTGGTTTCTGCTGCCCACTTCAGTGCTAACAGGAGACTTTTCAGAAACAGACCTGATACCTTGATCGTCTTGTGTTCCTTACTAAGGCTTGTTCCCTTTCACCTCCACCTGCCTTTCAGCCAGCACTGACTTTTGTGCCACCAATGGATAAATGTCAGGTCCTGATTCTGTCCTCTCTGATGAGGAACAATGGAGATAAAACCACTTCAGTCAATAGAATTACACCAAAACCTGAATCTTTTCACCAAAAGGAGAGCAGGGCATGTAAGGTACTGACTATCAACTTTGCCACATGCCTTACAGGAAATTCTGACTGCATTTCTTCAAAAAGAAGCTGGAAGAGGTTTAGGGAAAAAGAAAAAAAAAAAACAAAAAAACAAAACCCAAACCAAAAAGCATTTCAGTTGGAATATGTTCTACATAGTCCAGGAGTCAGCCAACTTTAGCAACACTCCTCTGTCATATGCAGAAAAAGCTTTTGCTTTAGCTGAGTCAAGCTGCCTCTTATTGACAATCGGATGTACTGGCACACAGCATCTAATCTGGATTATGGCCATCTACAAGTAGCTAGAAGCACACAAATAATAAGGGTTCCTCACTGCACTCTGATTTATATGAGGAGGGCAGTGAGATGCATATGCCCACTATTTTCCTTTTGGTGTTTGTTTGAACTGCTAACTTGTCTGAGTAATAAAAAGCACTAATAGAGGCCACCAGGAGAGGAGGTGCTTAGCGGTGGTGCATGCCAGCAGCACTTCACACTCAGTAAGTACAAGACCCCTTTCACTGCCTGTGCATGTCAGAGGAGACTCTACAGCACTACGTCGCCAGAGAGCAGGCCATCAAGGCTGCAGAGGATTGCAGGCTGGTCTTAGAAATGTTCCTGCTGGTGAAGCAAAGTAGAACAGAAATACGCAAAACAAGCTCCACTGCTGATTGTACCCTTTCATTTGTATGCTCAACACCCTTCCAGTAATGAATCATCAGCCCAAGTTCTGCTCAGCTCATCATGGTTGCGAATGCTGCAATAGCACTAAACTGGGGGGGACATGAGTTCAACTCCAAATGACCGAGCACAGGGAATGCTGGATGCCCATGAAGCTGGCAAAATTTTACCCTGCTGATATGGAAAGTGACATAGTACGCAGATATCCATAGCAGAGCTGAATAAAGGAGAGATAATTATACCATGTCGAGGTATCTGCAGTGCGATGTGCATCAGTGGTAAAGCAAATTTTAGTCAGAGTGCGCTAAAGAACAGCAAAATTACAGAGCTATAGCCTTGCCTCCTTTAGTCAGGAAAACTCTTCATGTCAAGACAAGGGAAGGCGATGCATCCCATGGGGGAAAGGAGTGCTCCATTCGATTCCAGTCATCACAATGATCTAGGGAAAAACCATGCTTTAGGGAAAATACCTCTCACATTCCCCAAGCAGAAAGGCAAACTCTGTTCCCAGTGCATGCAGCTCTTACCTGAACAAGATGCCTGGAAGTTACACCCTGGTGAGCAACAGAAAGAAGCTACTGGTCCCACAGACACCTGGGACCAGCTATGAACTCTTTCCCAGCAATCCCATTTCTGGAAGACATTCCTGTATCTGCCAAGAACAGAGCTTACATGTGAAGGTAAAGTGCAACATGGTGTTTTTTTAGGACTTTATGAGGAAAGACTGAGGGATTTTTTTGTTAAAAGCTCAGGTTTGGTTACAGATGTTTATGTGCCAGCCCAGCCAAGCAAAACAAAGCACAGTGCTGGAAGAACTGGAGGGACACAACCAACTCTCAGACACTGCCTTTATCTGAAGTTAAACATGTGCAAAGGACACCTTGTCATGGTGCCTTTCAGGGGAACGGCATCTGGTGAACAAATCCAAGATGCAGAGGAAATTAAAGATGCACTGATGGCCTATATAATAAAGAAGGGATGCACAATTTCAAAATTAAAAATCTAAAATCAAACCTGTAAAGTGACATTCACATGTCTCCAGTGTCAGTGGTCTTTAAGTTCCTGAAGGACCTTAGTACCTGCTTGTTGTAGAAGGCTGCATTTTGTCTTTGAAAGATTTGCCACCAAGGAAATTTGGGATCCTTTATAAAGCCTGTCCTGAGGGAACTGAGAGGGTACAATTTCCTATTTTCTCACAATTATCCACTTACAGCAGAGCAGTAAGAGAAACAACGGCAAGATCAGGTATGCCATCTTCAGAAACAAGGAAACATTAGATTTGGATGAAGGAATGATTAAATGGAGATAGAAAATGAGGGAAGTAACTTGAATAGCTCAATTTTTATGAGAGCTGAAGGAAAGAGAAAGTCACAACAGCTTTACTCTATAAGATGCACAGACTGGCAGTGCATCTCAGCTAATGACTGGAGAATAATTTCGTCAGGGAGCAAGCACATGGTCCCTTAGACCATGACTGCTCTTCTTCCTCTTTCTCAGTTCCAGAAACTGCAGCCTTTGCCATTTTTGCTGCCTGGAACTACTGTGGAAGGAGGTAGCATCTCTCTATTCCATCACAAACAGGACAGATAGTGCCCATGAGCCAAAAGCCCTGCACAAGCACACTTGCTCCAGGAATTAAGACACTTCCTTTGCCTGCTGCATTGTTGCTAGGGAGCTCCTGAGGTTCTCCTGGATACTGTGCAAGGGATAATAAAAGCTTTCATCTGCCTGAACTGAACAGTAACTACCATCAGCAGTTCCTCTTGCCTCCTCTCCTTTTGGCTTTGTTTGCTTTACCCCTGATTTGTTCCAAAAACAAGGGTATTGCCAAGGGTTGTTGTAGGCAAGAGAGCATTAAACCCATGAGCATCAAGCCTTGTTGAACTGAAGCTGTTGTGCATGTCAGCGGCTTAGTCTGAGCCCACTGGGAGAGGCAGGGATGTGTTCAAGGCTGTGATCAAAAACTGACACCAAGCCCAGGTCCTTCATGCTTACATAACATAGCAGCATTTCCAGGGTGCATCCACCACACATCCTTGCCTCTTAGTCACTCTCCTTGCTTGCCTGAGGTATCTGCTGCCATGCACCTCGAAATGTGCACAGTGAATTAGTGTTTGAGATGAAGCAAAAGAGCTAAATACCTTCTTGTGAACCACTGTGACCCATGTGCTGCCTGTGAGAAGTCAGGCTGAAATAGGATCTGGGGAACATCAGGCCTGAAGCAGAAGAAGAAAGGCCAGATTGGCTGGAATTATGAAGTAATGCCAGAAAATGGAAAGTGCTCCTGATACGTCTGTGATTCTTCTGCCAGCAAAATTTGAAGAAGATGACTTCATCTGTTGGATTTCCAAATGAGTCAAGACTCAAACACACAGCATCACTGAAGTCTCGCTCATGTACCTTTCAGCTTCCTGGAAACCTCAGTACCCTCAATACCTTGTGTTCAAATCACATCACTGATCTTAAACACAGAAACCACACAATGGAAAAAGCTGCAAGACCAGAACAGCAGGTACAGACAGCTGTATGTAGACATATCAGGTCTAGCTGAGATAAGTATTAACAGCGATTCATCACATCAGCTTGAACAATAATAATAAGAAGTCTGTCCAAGGCTCTCAGTGCCCTAAGACATCACAGGTATAATAAAATCTCAGAAATATTAAAATAATTATACAAGCCAGCTCAAAAGCCTCTTTGATACTCTTCCATTGCTCTTTGGGCCACCCATAGCCCTTTCTTGAAAGTAGCTAAGCACATCTCCAGCCATTCAGTGGGAGGCATAATTCTTAGCCCAAAAGCCTGGCATCCCTGGTAAAAAATAACTTCCTGGCTCCCTTCCAGGAGAAGTGAATTTCCTTGGAGTCCCCAAGATCACCTTGAGAGTGGATGGGGACCAAGGTGGTATGATCCCTGACTCAATGTGCTTTTCTAAGCCAGGCAGAGATGCTGAGCTACTGATATTTGAGCATTCCTTTGGTGAAAAGTCTGTGACGGGAGTGTCTGTGGTTTTCCTTTTGCAGCAACGTGCCAGCCCCCACCTTGGGACTGCACTGGAGCACAAAGCCCAGACCTTAGACCAGAGGTAGGATGCAGCAGTACACTGCGTGCCCAGCTTCTGTGTATTTATTAACTGTTGGCCTTAACACTCATGGAGCTCCGGCTGGCACTCCAGACAGAGCAGGCTGGTTTGCCTCTGTGCAGAAGGGAAGGGAGTGCCAGGTCACAGCTCCCAGCAGGTGCTGAGCTGTGAGATACCACCTGAAGCCTAGTGGTGTCTCTCAGCGATAAAAGGCAGCCGCTACAGCAAGATCACATTTCAGGAGAGCTCAGCTGAGAGCATGGAGTGCTACCCTTCTTCCTCTGGGGCCAGCAGGCAGTCAGCAGCCCTGAGCTCAGCAGGAGCCATCTGTCCACTGCACTCAGGTCCACTTCAGGCTCTGGCAGTGCATTCACCAGCTGAAAGACCCAGAGCAGGAACTGAGCTAAATTGCCCAAATCCAACCCACAGAGTTCTTCAAAAGCCAAGCCTGCCTGAGCTGTATTTTCCTGCAGCCCCTGTGAAGACTGGGATGAAGACACAGAAAGGCAATTTCTTTGCTTCCAAGCTATCCTTCTTTCCTAACAACCTTTTTGTCCAGATCAGCAGCCAGCACAGTAACAGCACCATGAAGGGAGGTATGGGAGGTATGACCCCCAGCCCTACGTGCAAATGAGTTGGGAGAAACATACCAAGAAGTGCCCAGAAAGCATCCCAGAAATTTGCCAGGTGTGACTCTACTCATTGCATCTTGCCTGCCTGATTTCTGACCTCCCTCTCTGCTCAAACGACTTATAGCCCTGCCCTGAGCAAACATGGGGAGCCGTGCAGACATTTTGGTTGGGAGGAGAAGGCGGATGCTGCCCACATCCCATCTTGCTGGTATCTTTTGCAGGAGCTGGGGAAAAGCACATGGTCCTCACACATGCTGTGTCCTGGGACAAGGTCATGAGGCACTGAGGAAAACCGAATGATGAGATCGCAGATACATGTGTATCTGTGATACATGTTGGCGACAACATTCATCAGCCACCCAAGGCCATTGTAATTAAAGGTGGAAAAGCACTGTGCCATCAATACCTTGCTTCTGCAATGAACCTTGGGCAGAGGACTCACCACACCTATGTCACAATTAGCCAGACACAGCATACCAGTTGTTTCCTCCTACATGCAAGGGAGATACTAGCACTGAGTGCTCCTACTGTCCCCAGTTCTTCAACTCCTTGATCTGAGACACTTAGGCAAACTAATGGCCTGAAGACACTGGCACTTTGAAGTGCCTAAACCAATTTCAGAACTGACACACACTCAACACTAACCTTTGCCAGAGCTTCTCACTCCCACATAGAAGTGGAAGAAAGGTTCCCAGAAGATGGCTGCTGCTGCCTGCTTATCCTCCTTCCCTCCAACAAGCTTCTTCCCAGAGAGTTAATTCTCCTCACTGAAAGCCATACATATCCACAAGTGTAAACTAAGCAATGACAGCAGATACAACAGGACAAGATGGCTTGTTTTGTGGCCATGAACACCATTGATGCTGATAGGGCCCTTTTTTATTAGGCTATGTTGTGTTAGGTTATGGCCACCACACTGATGACATTGTTAATCTGTAGGGGATGAATCAGCTCTGCCTCTTCCTCTGCTGTTGCACCAGCAGTGGAGCAACATGCCATGCATTTGGTTATGCATGCCTGCATTTGGCAAACCACACAGCCCCAACAAAGGCCAGCTTTTCACCAGCCATAAGCTGAGCTGCAAGAAATTATCTCAGTGGACAGACACAAGAACTCCCTCCTGTGTGGGCCCCTTGCACTCACCCTTTCTGGATAATAACTCAAAATCACAAAATCAAAAAATAAACCTGATGGCCATGTTCTGCATGAAAGATATGATCCTGGCAGTGATGAATTACCTTGTACATTTCACCTCCTCTTCACAGACCTCTGGAGGACAAAAAATTGATGTCAGTTCATCCATTTCTTCTTCGAACACCATTTTCAGGGTTGTGATGGCAGAAGAAAAGGTTACAGAAAAAATAAAAATGTTAATTAAAAAAAGATCTGCACAACAAACTGATTTTTTTATACTTCCCCACAGACCACCACTGATCAAAATGGCTCCTGACAACACATCACCAAGAATTCCCTGTAGAGAAGGAAACCCAGGCATGTCTTTGTAAGTGTTAGTCACACTGATGTAAGAACTGCCCTGATTCTCTCTCTTCCTTTACCACCCTCAGCCTTACACATCATCTCCTTTCTTACCTGCTCAATTAGGCACACCCTTAATCTGTACTTCTGAGATGATGCCTTCCCACAAGGCCAGGAATATATGGTGTTAATTCTTGGACATGGACCAGGGGAAATCAATAGTATATACACAGCATCACCTAACTTAAGCATGTGAGGTGGAAGCATGTACTCTGCAGTCATCAGACAGAGATAAGGGCTCTTTCAAAGCACAAAGCAAGGCAGGAACCCGATATAGCTGCACTGAATTGCGTTCTGGAAAAGTACAAGGTGTTTGCTGATAAACTAGGAAGGTAATCTCCCTAGATAGATGAGAATTTACCAAAGATACCCAACACGATGTGGCATGCAAGCTCACAGGCCCAGGGAATGCACCAAGTGCTGAAATGGACACTGGCTGCTCCGCACAAGGTTGATGGGGAGTTCACCTGCAGGATGGGACACACCTCTGCCCAGGCGTAGCTTTGGTCTCCCAGCAGCTGAGAGGGGAGGGCCACTCACATCCCCCAATGTCCCTGGGTCCCCTGGGATGGCCAGCAGCAGGCATGTGCCCATCCATGTCTGGGTCCCTCAGCGTTTTCATTTTCCTGGACTTCAGCTCATGGGGGGGGTCTATGCCACAGCATGTGCCATCACGCAGCACTTGGAAATCAGCTGTACCTGCAGGCAAAGCACAGCCCTCCTCCTGCTTGGCGGCTGCTCAGAGGGTGGCTTCCATTACCGCCTGACCCCTGCAGACAGGGAAGTAGAGCAATTCAGCTGCTTGGCTAAAAATAGGAGGAGAGACTTCCCTTTCTCCCTTTGGCCTGTTCAATGAAAGCTCTCCACGCTGATTCAAGCCACTTTAACAGCTGTTTGCCTTTTTCCTTTCCCAGCCTTTCCCAGCTCTGACGTGCCACTCTCTGCCCCTACATTTCATACCCAGATTCCCCACCTCTTCTTTGCCATGCCACTCCAGCTTTTGCTGTCTTCCCTTGCTTCTACAGCTGCATGCTACCCTGTAAATTCCCTTTCCCCATCAGGATTTATTTGTACTGACATGTTTAAGGCACCACAAATGCAGGTAGAGGGTACATGAAACCATCATTTTAAGTACAGCCTCATTGCTACCATGCCTTCTGATCATGACAGCTGGCAGGAACCTAGGTCTGGTGTAGGAATCTGGACCTCTGCAAAGCCACAGAGCAAATGAGGCACCAAGGAGCATGAGCCCACACGCAGCAAACATCTCCCTGTGGCCAGCACAATATCAGGCTAGCATGCTGCCTGAGCATTGAAGAGGAAGGCTGAGGGGGGTAGACCAAGGCATGTGGCAGCTGAAAGAAAACTCAGGCTCAATTTACAGTAGCTGTACATGAACTAATTTTGCTTAAATTCTTGGATTTTTTCCACATTAAAATTAAGCCAAATGAGACCAAAATTTGGCCATATTTTCAGGTTTTGCCCCATGTGCTATTATGTCTTCTCTTCCAAAAGTCTTTAACTGCACTTGTAACCACAGTATCTGTGATACTAGAAAACTCCAGTGGTTTACCCAGCTAAAATCCTTTGGCCAGAATCAGCTGCTCCATGGAAAGACACAAACATCTTGGGCATTGGGTTATTACCAAGTAACCTGCTTGTGGGTTGTTTCTTCCCAGCCTCCACTGAGGCAGAAGGTGGATCCGTGCCTGAAAGCATACATACAGCACTGAATGTGCTGACTACTTCCATATATCTTCTTTTTGTAATTTAAGGTGAATACCCATTTTGGTCCTGTTTACAGAAATTGTGGGCTAAATGCTAATGAACATTTGGGAATGCAGTCATCAGCTCAGTATGTTCCCTGCTCACCAGCTTTGTGCCAGAGTGGCAAAAAGGAGTCATCACTGCATTTCACTGTTATTAGAGTTCCTAACATTAAAATTCGTAGGTAGAAAGATACCTTCAGGAGCCATTTGTATTCTGGTCCCAAAGTTGCCACATCATGCTTATATAAGAAGTGGAGTGCTGACCACTTCTATGGAAATTAATCCACTCTTCTAATTTTTTCAAAACACAATACTGTCAGAACTGTGCTATACAGAAAAGAAAAATAATAAGATGGCAAGTTTATTATAGTAACATCGGCATAATGGAATTATTCTACTGAAAATATGAATCACTACATATTTATTCTAGACTAACAGAATCTGTCCCACTCCTCTGCAAAAATTGCAGTGAAAAGCAGAATTCACACTAGCTGAAGCAAAGCATCCCTGGTGTAGGAGATGCATAATTACATTGAAAATGTATCTCCCAAAGGGAAAAAATATCCTACAACTTCTCATTAGGTAATTGCAGATACTGTCATGAGACATGTGTTATCTACCCAGTGACTAAATGGCATTCATCCCCCCAGAGGTGCGAGGGTAGAGCTGCATCTTAGAGTAGCTTAATAGGTTACCACCTCTGAGGAGAAAATAAAGGGCTACCCCTGTGTGGGCTGTACGGTACTGACTCATTAAGGCAATTTTCTAGAGTCTCCCATACAAAGTCTCCCTCACGCACAGCCTAATGGCCATACACAGGCTGGTGCCTAGACTCATGCTAAACTTGTAACTATGCAACGGGGTTTTATTGATTGTGGAAGGAAGGGTGGGTTTTTTTTAGTGAGGGAGAAGCTGTCGGTTGGCTTGCTTTTAGTTCTTGTGAGAATGAAGGTAAATGAAAGTAGGAAGTAAAAATTTTATATCCAAATGCTCCATGTTGTTGCAGAAAAAGTATGGTGCTGACAGCAGCAAATGCTCTCACAGGAACAGCGATAGTCACAGTCCATCTCCGGGCCCTGTTTTGTCCTTATTTCTCCAGTACACTACCTTGTTTGCATCAGGTGGGATAGACTGGGCAGCACAGGAAACTAGGCAAGCCAGAAAAAGAGTAATGTTCTCGTCTAACTGGAAAAATCAGTAACATCCAACCAAGGCTTCTCTTGAATGATTAAAGTTTTAGCAAGCAATCAGGGGGAGGAGCCTCTTCAGCTAGAGAACTACTGCATTAGAAAGCAAAGGAAATAACAGACAATAACAGAGGAAACAACAGACAATCCAAACCAAGGCACAGGAGGCTGGAACATAGTGGTAATGGGACAAGCTGGGTTTTGTTCTCATTTTGGTCATGCCTTCACAGCAACTCTGCAGTTGCAAGCTGACCATCTACTATCACCTCAAGGGCAGCAGCAACAACCTGCAAAACTTCAGGTCTTTGGTAGATGAAAGCCAGAATTCTGCTAAGGGAAAGCTGTCAAATATCACTCCCAAGCCCTTCATTTAAAAACTGGGAGCCTAAATAAAAGATTAAATAAATGAAGGATAGTTAATTAACCTGAGGCTTTTTTAAATTTCTTAGTTTAAGCCAAACAAAATGTTTTGGGAATTTGTAATATGATACCTACTGTGAAAAAGAAGCATTTCTACTGGCACCTCTATAAATCCTGGGATTTAGCAAGTGATTAAGTGTTTCTTTTGAAAGTTTAAAATCCAGGAATCACACAGGCATAGCTTTTGATCTCAAAGTTTCTAGCTCTTATGCTGTACATCAAAGATGGAAAAGCTTAATAAACCTTTCCCTGTCCTCTACCTGTCCCCAACCTCCCATGCCACTACTCTACCACTCCCCCAA
This sequence comes from Limosa lapponica baueri, assembly GCA_002844005.1. Taxonomy (NCBI): domain Eukaryota; kingdom Metazoa; phylum Chordata; class Aves; order Charadriiformes; family Scolopacidae; genus Limosa; species Limosa lapponica. The sequence continues at coordinate 125,095 of KZ505675.1, forward strand.
AAAAAAGGAAAAAAAAAAAAAGAAGCCTACTATGATTTTTATGTGGAATACTGCCACAGTATTTTTGGCACCATTTTAACAATATTTCTAGATGGAAAATTTATAAAAATTTGTTGCTACTGCTAAACTTACATCCCTTGATAATAATCTAAGCTATTAGAAGAGATTTTTCCTTACATGAAAGAGACTGGAGCATTTAAATTAGCTTTAAAGTATTAGATTGAGATAATTTTCTCTAATTAACCATTCCAATTTCTTCCTAAATGACTTCCCCCAGTAAGTCAAAGATATTTCCCTTCTTAATTCTGCTACTACCGTGTCTAAAATAAGTCTACACTCAGTTTTACATTGCATTTTCCACTATGGTGTATCTAATAAAGCACCTGATTCACAAAACAGAAGGCACAGTGATTTCAGGCTGCAGGGAGAGGTTGTCCAACCCATTGGATTCAGAGGGTAATTAAAATTCACTCTCTCACCTCCAGCTCGCAGCAAATCAGGGACATTTTGCAAGCTTACTTCCCAAACATCAGCGAAGAGAGCCATGACTGGAAGTAACAAGAAGGTGCTTTAGCTGCCATGCTATGAGGATCAGAGATTAAGGGCTGGGAGAGCAAGTGGGAAATGGTTGTGCTTACAGAAGGCCACCTGCCACCGAGTGCCATGGCAGTGGCCATAAGGGGCAGAGGGACCAAAGGCATACGGTGGGGCCAGGGAAAAGAACAGGTCCCCTGCACGTGGGCAGATAACACGGACTTTTTCCGAGGAGGGAGAGCTGGGGAAGCTGAGGACAGTCATGGAGCAACAGTCAGGAAATCACTAATTTCACATCACAGAACAAGAGCCACCATTCAACTCCACGACAGCCTGCCCCCAAAACAGGAAAAAGTCTTTTTCTCCACATAACTTAGCCATCAGGGGAGTCAAACCAGGATTTTAGGTGATTTGCCAAATTGTCACCAAATATTATCTCCCATTTGTCCAGTAGAGTGTTTATCGCTGGTCATAATCAGAGACTGGATTCTGGAACTGGGTGGTCTGTCAAGCATTACTCCACTTATGTTTATAGACTTCATCTGAAAAAGGGGGTGTCTTAGCCTCAGGGGGAAGATAATCTCCTTCATCTTGCCAAGCAGAGGTTTTCAACAGCCTCTTTACCATTAAAGCACTTTAATTATTCAGTCTCATACACCTTCGCCCAAACCAGGCTTCATGTTTCTTCCCATGGAGGGTTTTGCAGGACAGAAGTCACGGACGTGCATATCCAGCTCATTGGAGACCACCACAGACAAGCCTGTAGACTGATCCCCTGGCATCCTGAGCACACAACCCTCTCTGCATCATGTACAAAACATTCAACGCATCCATTTCAGTCTGCAGCAAATAGAGCACCTGCACAGGACACACCAGTTCTTCTGCAGTGCATGGGCTCTAAATTTCTGCATAACAATTCTGACCAGGCCATTGAACATCTGGAATTACAGGCAAATATCCAAACACGGCAGATTTCAGCCAAACATCATTTCCAGAAGAAATGTCGTATCTGGAAGAGCTGGAAGCGTAACAGTTTTATGAGCCCTGAGCCAGCCCATCCTGTCAGAACCGAAATCTCCTACTCACTCATTATGAAATCAGTTTTCCTTACAACAGAAAACAAGTCTTTTTGGCTTTTATTATAGAATTTCATATGGAGGAGAAAAGAAGAGCAATCTTGGCTCTTTCCCTTCACCCTCTCCTGCTGAGCTACTAGCTCTCTGCTTTTCCTCACTTTCATCACTGGCTTGTCCTCCCGTGCATCATTCAAAGCCAACGGAGTCACTACAACTTTTTCTGCTGATTCAAGCCCTGAGCACACATGCAGTCTCCAGAGAGTTTGTCAGGGGAGGATTGGCCTTTATCCAGTCCAAAGCCATTTAGATTGCAAACTCAAGAGAGGTCTCTGGAGTCAATAAAAGGAATCTGCAAGTGTCCCCTGGGGCTCACTTTGAACCAGCACTTGCTGCCTCCTCCCTGCTTGGTGTGGAAGTACAGACACAACCAGGGCCCATGGGGAAAGCCGGCTGCCACCATGGGAAACACCAGAGGTAAAGAAAATGAAAGGAAAACATGAGAGCTGCAGCCAGACTCACCACAGTCCAAACCCCAAGAGAAACTTGGAAAACAGAGAATGTGTTTTCCTCCAAAACACAAAGTTGGCACGCACAGCTGTGGGGCCACTGGAGGTGAAACTGTGGAGCACATGCGGAGGGGACATCACCCAGGTCTGCAGCTTCCAGTCTGAAATGTTTATGACAGAAGGAAAGCCAGTGTTAGACCTCTGGTTAGAAGAGCATTACAGCTTTGGGTAATAAATAGTTATCTTGTTATCTCAGTGGAATGTGCTATGAAAGGGAAGAAAACTGGGTATAAAAGCAACTTCTATCATGCATCTTCTCACCTCCCTCCAAGGGAGAAAAGGTTGAATCCAACTGCTTTTTAAAGCTTTTCCCTTGGAAGCAGAAAATATCCTCTTTAGAAGACTTCAGTGTTACAGTACATATTTCACCAAGAAGAGCAGAAAAGCCTCTCCTAGGGAGAAGGGGTTTGCTGTGAACAAATACCATGTGTTACTGAATAGTGGAGCAGAGAAGCTCACAGAAAATCTTTGTGCTTTTCATTCAAGAAGTCATACAGTCTCTCAGAGGCAGTATCAGCTACTTCTACAGCTAGGAAAGAAAACTGCATAGCTGTTTGAGCACTAGAGTTAATCCCTGGGATAACAATGAAAATTTGGCCATTCAGCTAGCAAGGAAAACCCTTCTGAGCGTTTGTGCAAGGTCTTCTAAAATATTAATATAGCCAGGAGTATCAATAGCAGTGAAGTATTACTTCAATGCAGCAGCAGGCAAAGCCATTCAACAGCCCAAGCCTAGACTCTGTTTCACTCCCAGACTCTGATCCCAGACTGGTAGCAATGATTTCATGCAATCTAACTCCCTCTTGGAGGAAACCTGGGCTCAGTTGATAGTACAGTTTTACCACTATCCTCTCCAGACAGACAGACGCTCTTGGGTACTTTGTGCCCATGACAGCTCCCTGAGATCATCCTGTAGATGTCCACCCCAAAAGTTCATCCTGTTTCAGGATACAGGGTGCATAAGATCCAGAGGACATGAGAGTCATCTGCCACAAAATGTGGATGTGCTAGTCCCAAGCAAGAGAGATACAAGTCTATCCACCCCAGTTAGCTTTGAGATGCTGCTGATTTCTGCAGACCACCTAGAGTGGTGGCAACACAGACAGACCAAACATATGTGCTACCAAAGCTAGGTTTTGACCTTATGCTGGTAATCATATGTACCTTGCCCATGCTTCTTGTGTCCTTGGCCTTCCTTACCTAGTCCAAGGAGGTACTAGCTGCATGGCCTTTCTCTTCTTGAGGTAGTGAGGAAGAAAGGGGGGACCTGGCATCCAGCTGTGGCCCCTTCCTCCCTCCTTCCCTTGCTGCATCACTCAAAGAACAGACCATGCTCCTCCCACCAGCATAGGCCAAAGCAGGACAAACTTGTCTTGTGCTTCAATCAGCCAGTACTGGTGCCCAAGGAGAAGTAGCAAGAGGTTATGCTGAGATAAAGGAGTGATGGGACATGGTGCTAGATCCCTGATCTGCAGGCAGTCCCTTCCCTAGTATCCACGAGGCTGGGCACCCTGGGGGCCTATCAGCAGAGCAGCAGCACCTTCACCTCAGACTTCTGGCAGAGGAACCCATGCCAGGGCAGTGCTTTCTGTGATGCCAGTGCCATGGAAGGTGCCAGTGGTCCGGGCTGCCCCATGCCCCAGGAGAGCACTAAAGCAAGCCCTGAGCTGAGCCAGGAGAGGAGAGAGGTTGCTGCTGTGTTCCTGTGCAATTCCTCCACTTTCGAGGACACAATCTTGCAAGCAATTGTGGGGCAGAAGACTGAGCCCCTCTGGGCCTATCCACAGAGCTGTGTGGTCCTGGGGGTTAAAGTAAGCCCATGCCGCTCTGCCAGCCTTCCCCTAGGTGAACTGCAAGGCAGGGATTGCTCCTCCATAAACTCCCAGTGAGTTAACAGAGGAGCAAGGCAAGAGTGCTGAGGTTCAAGAGCAACATCTGGAGCAAGACCCCACAGCAGCCCTCAGTTAACCCAGCTGGTAAAAACTACCCTTCACTTCTGCTTTGAATGTTTTGGTTTAACCTGCAGCAGCTGGGTCTTGTTATCCGTTTGCCTGCTTGGCCAAAGAGCCCTCAGTCATCACATCCCTGTTCCTGACAGGTACTTACAGGTGTGGATCAAGTCATCCCCTGGCCTCCTGGGTGACAAGTCAAATAGATTGAACTCCCAACTCTTCCATTACAAAGGCAAGTTTTCTGGTCTCCTAATTGTTCTCATTGCTCTTCTCAGAGCCTCCTCTAAATTAGTGGTGTGTTTCTCAGCTTAGGGCTGGACAAAACATTTCTGCTGCAGTTGTTCCAGTGGCAAGCACCGAGGTGACACCATCGCTCTACTTCCACCCCAAAGCTGCTGTTTGTGCCCCAGCCTCCCTCTGGGACATACCTCCACATGAATGTCCAGGATAAACTCTGTCACACTGAATATGGACTGCATTCTTCTCTGCCAGCTGAAAGACCTTTGTCCAAATGGTTTGTCTGTACCCAACTCAAACAGGTTCCAGGTTATTTCATAGAGAAGTGAACTATCTCAGTAATTATTTCCTTTCTTTCCATGTGTGTACCACAACCTTTGCATTTTAACTTCTTTTATGCCCCCCTAATGCCTCTGTCCCATCCAGCAGCATGGTCCCCCAGTTACCTGGCTCCCTACAGCAGAATCCCGTCTCTTCCTAACAACAAAGGCAAATTTATCCAGCAACGGGTTATGTGTTGGCACGCATCCCAGACAACATCAACAAGCTTTGTCCCATTAGCTGTCAGTCTAAGAGGGGTTACTGGGGGGATGTCACCAGCAAGCTCACGTTATGGCTGGCTGAAATACACTGAACTGTCCAGAAGAACCTAATGGAGAAGACAGGCTTTCCAGCACATAGTGGGACTTCAGCTCCAAGCTCTGCACCTTGTTTAGCAAAAGCCGGAAGCAAGGAAGATGGGCAGCACGCTGTGGCCTCACCACCACAAAGGAGCAGCACTGCAGGTAGGATCCATGTTCTTATCCCCTTGCCATGTCTGTTGCAGCATGCAACAGCCATTCACTGAACAACGACACAGCTCAACAACTTCAAATCATCATGTGAGTGCTGATGTCCACACAAGGACATAGCATCCCCCAGCTCCCTCCTCGTTTTATGTTACTGTGTCACGGCCAATGTACGTTCTTGCTGTCAGTCAGTTACTTGAGCATCTGGGGCAACCAGGATTTGACCAAGGTGGCAGGTTGCTGGTCTCCAAACCTGTGCCATTCCTTCATCCATCATCCGTCTGCAGCAACGCCACAGTCACTGCTGCAAAGTTCAGGGTGGCTCCTTGCAGAGTGGGAGGAGAAAGTGGATTATCATGCCCTCTCTGTGCCCAATTTGATTTGAATTAATTTTACTGCCTTTACAGCAGATGCCAATAACCAGTGCTTTTTTGCAAATGTCAGCTGTATGAACCTTTCAAACTAGGAAAGTATTTTGACACCCACTAGAAGCTGTTTGGTGCCACTATTACTGAAGACACTCTGAAAAAACTACCCCTTCCTTTGATAAACACGGAGGCACTGTTGCAGAGCACTGACCACAACACAAAGGAGCTTGAAGGCTGAGGCAATTTTGTGTAAGGAGGAGGCCCCAGGTGCAGACATTACCCTTCGTTTCTGACAGCATAGCTGTTAGAACATTGTATAAGGAAGATAAATCATTTAATTCAGTAGACTAGGGGGAATCTTTTTAGACTAAATGCAGGCCAGACATATTTTGTTTTGGTTTTTGGGTGAAGAGCCATGCAGAACTATAAAATTGTATGTGTGTGTGTGATACATATTTGTGTTGAATTCCTTGGCTAAGTAGCAGCTAGCAGCAACTTCAGTAATAAGGTGGACTTAGAAAGAGCTGCATCAGCCCATGAAGGGGATAGGAATCTCTGTCCTTAGGGATTGTGCAGTTACAGAGAGATACGCCTAAACTCTTGGCTCCAAGCAGCAGGAAAAGGAAATAGATAAAGCATGAAATTTTTACCATGCTGTGGCTTAAGCCAAACTTTTTGTCATGCAACATTTTCTGGTTTTGGGGGGAAACTGGCATTTTAATGAACACACATTACAGAAAAATTGCCATAAACGGGGATGTGCTCACATAAACAGAGGAGGGTTCATTCTGCAGGGGTCACCCTGGGACTTAGAAGGGAAAATGGGAACTAGTTTCATCATCCCTACCAGCTGCCCCTTCCCTGCAATACTTCTTTCTTTTCAGAAAAAGAAAGCTCCCAGAAGCTTGCAAAAATACATGTGCAAACTGCTGCTGCTCCAGCCTATATCACAACTACCCCCTGCCTACCTCCCAACACTACTTCACCCTGCGAGACCATGCTGCTCTGAGGTGTGGGTCCCTCCTCCTCCCACCATCTTCTCCACACCACAGACTTCCCCTGGGGGGAGGCAGGCAGTCAGTTATCGGCTGCTTCAGATACAGGTCCCCTGCAGCATCACCATTTTGCTTTCCACAGGGTCATGCAATTGCCACCTCCTCATGACTGCAGCCTGAAAAAGCATCTTAAAGCTTGAAAGTGTTAGAGCAGTCACTACCCAGAGCTCCCATCCCAGATTGGCTGGGGATCCTGAAACTCCCTGGGATTTTCATAGAGAAGCAAATTTGCAGACGACACCAAGTTGGGTGGGAGTGTTGATCTGCTGGAGGGTAGAGAGGCTTTGCAGAGGGATCTAGACAGGCTGGATCGATGGGCTGAGACCAACGGAATGAGGTTCAATAAG
>KZ505675.1:132757-164669 GCA_002844005.1 Limosa lapponica baueri
TTTTTTTTTTTTTTTCTCATTGGTTGGACTAGATGATCTTAAAAGGTCCCTTCCAACCTCTGTGATTCTGTGATTCTGTGAAATATTAATGGTCCCAAAATTATGAGGGTCCCAAGGGACAGCAGGGTGGACACGTCTGGCAGAACCTCACCACTGCACATGCCAGTCCAGCATCACGTGGCTTTCTCTGGCACATGCCTCTCCATCCAAAATGAAGATGCGGGCAAAAGGTTGTTCTCTCTGCTGTGGCAGCAGTGCTATTTTTCCATTGAAAAGAAAATTTCTTCCTATGTACGAAAAAAGGAAACAATAAAGCCAGCTGTACAATAACAAATAACAACATCATTTGCTTTAGATTGGCTGAGATTAGCAGTTCCATGTGAAGTTCTCGGATCACAGAAACTGACTCTTAGGGTGAATAACTTTTAAATCAATTATATATGGACGGATATTAATAATGCTCTAGCAATGGGCTGAGAGAGTGCACACATGAGCACTTAATCCTAATTCAGGACACACACACACTGCCAGCTCTCTGTATTGCCTACTCCATGTCTTTCAACTGCAGAAGTCGCATTATGATCATTTCCAACTCTAGGTATCTTAATTTGGAAATAATCACTTCAAAATATGTTAACGCTTTAAGCATCCCACACAGAACTGATTGCTCTGAGATCTCCATTATTCTTTTTAACATAGTGAATGCACACTTAATATTTCCTAATAGGTACTAAGAAGCTCAAGGCAGAAAAGGCTTCTAAAATAACTCACGCTATTTTAAGAGGATCCAATTTAAACAAGTGCCGGCTAAAATATTTCTGGATTGAGAAGTTTTCTATAGTAACTTTCAAATGCAAAATCAGTCACCAGGACAGTTCTAGCTGCCATATCTTCTTGTCACAGGTCTATACTTCTGTCCAGTTAAAAATTCCTGGTTCGAAAATAGGAAGGTGTGGGCTGAGTGCTGATTTTTATCTAAACATTTAAAAAACATATTCGTGTTTTAAACCAAAGCTTACAGGAAAGATCAAAGAATTAGTCTACCTAGGAGATGGTAGAAGGCTTGCATGATGGTAGATGGCAGCTGCTGGGGGAAATGGAGCTATAGCTTCTGAACACAGGATTGCTGGTCAGGCTCTTGCCAATGCAGGCCTATCATGGTCAAACACGGCATTTTTTGTGGATCTCACAGTCCTTGTGTCAGTTTGTAGCATCCCAGGTAAGCGCATTTGCAAGATCAAGACCAGAAAACCCAATGCACCTGCTCTATTCTTCATCCTGGCACCTCCTTTAAATTCCCACTGCAAAGTACACAAAAGCTTCTTTGTAGTAAAAAAAGAGGAAAATGTGGGCCCAGACATAAAAAGAAGGTGAAAATTTGATGTCAGGCACACAGAAGACAAATCTGTTGGGTAGTTTTGTTGTTTCGTTTCCACACGGTTGGTATAAAAGCCTGTGGGAAATGTCATATTCTCTGCACATTTGAAAGTCAAGCTGCAGATCTCAGCCTCTACATGCATTTTTAAGCACCTGCTTTTCAACATGTGGTTTCCAGACTCCAGGATCTCACCACAGCCTTCTGCGACTCCAGGTGCTCTCACTGTGTCCACCCAAGTCAAAGAGTAAGTTAAAAAAGGATATGGATGTCCAGGTATGAAAGATATGAGTCATGTGCTTAAATGCTCAGGCAGGCAGGAAAACGTGGCACATCCTCTTCAGATGCACTGCTGCCACGGGTTCTCCATGTCCCTGCACCACTCCCCAAACTCCTCTGCCCCTTTTTCATAGCTCATTCTTTCTATTTACCTGTTTCACTCCCAGAACTGAAAATTGACTCTCCTGAGGCAGAGGATGAACTCTGGAAGAGGAAGCAGCAGATTGAATTGCCTGCGTCAAGAAGCAAACAGGGAATAACAGCTGCGTTAGCTCCAGAGAAGTGGCTGTCAAGGAGTAACAGTCCCTTCCTGGAGAGGTCAAGGCTCTACAGGTCTCCAATGCAACATCTGTCATAGAGCAGAGCCCAGCACACAAGAAGATTCAAAAGCCCACATTTTGATGCTAGAAACTCAGTGAGATCAATCCCACCAGGGATGGGGGAGCCAAGGCAGAGCAGCAGAACACTGAATTGCAGGCTTGTGCCCACCTGCACCACTTCTTCCTCCAGCTCAGCTGGACAGACGGAGCACAAGGCATCGAGGAAGTTCATACAGTGCTGCTTTAAATAGCAGCTAATCCCCAAAGTCCACAAACTCAACAGAAAGCTGCCTGAGGAAAAACATTTGACAGCCTGCAAATCCCAAATTAATTCATTCTGATCGCTGCTGCCAAATTATCTCAAGTGGATTAATGGCAGCAGATAGCAGACAACCAAAAAGGGCTGGGTCTGGGTTTGTTGTTCAGTTCACCAGAAGGCATCTTGGCACAGGGGCCACTCAGGGATCTCCAGCTGCTCAGACCCTGAAGCAGCCTTTGCAAGACAGGAGGCCAGGGCCTGGGGCACTGATTCAGCAACATGTGGGGGCATTCTCCCACTTTCAAGGACATTGCGAAAACCCACTGAAAACAGCTTGTGGAGAGAGAGACCTTGCTAACCCAGGGCTGAGATTTACCCTCCGCTCCAGCAGGCGCTGCAGCTGCTCACCCTCATACAGTTACAGTGCCTTGGTGTAAGCACCGGGGCCTGATCTCAGCCATCCACGTCTGCAGGCGCTGGCCTTCTCCCGGGGATCTCAGAAGCTCCCATGACCAGCCTGCCATGTCCAAGCTGAATTGCGCAGCGCTGTGTGAGGCCCCCAGGATTGGACAGACGCAACAGTGACCTCCCGGCAGTGCTAGTGCCCAGCATCACAGATATGGAGTTTCTGTCTTCCTCACCACCCACCTGTGACAAAACTTTCCCCAAACCAACACATACACACCTGGGAAAACAGTGGTGGCTTTCTGCACGGCAGAAGCCAGTCACAGAAATTAAGAGCTTCCCACCTGCCATTGCAGTTGGGAAGTCTTGTCCTTTGGCACCCCTGGGGTCCTCCAGGCAACGTCCCCAGGGAGCTGCATGCTCGCCTGTCAGCACCTCATCAACCGACTTGCTGCTGTTTTTTTGGGTGTACTCCAGAGAGCAGCCTGCCCAGCAACACCCTCCCTGCTAGATCGGACACTGGAGGTCTGCGCTCACCTTCAGATAACTCTCTTCTTCACAGAACACAAGCACATTGTAACTCTGTGTTGCTTTTCTTCCAAGCTTTCCCTCTGGACCAGACATAACTTTGCTCACTCCACACAGAGAAAGTTTTTGCCTTTTCTTCACAAATTCTGATTGAGGTCATGAAAACACTTGGACTTGTGCTCAGGAAACTCTTCAGCAGTTGAAGTAACTATTGAAATGTCACCTCACATACCAGAGGAGCAGATACACCAGAGAAATCACCCCTGTCTAGACACTTACATGAATGTGGACATTCACAAGTCTGGATGGGACTGCTGAGCCCTCTTTCAAATGACCCCAGTCTCAAAGGACACCAGCCAAGAGCTCGGCACAGAGCTACAGGGATCACAGAGCCCTTCCCTCCTGCACGTCAAATGGGAGGGAGATGTTTCCAGGGCTTTGTCAGCCCATCTGCAGTGAAGCAATGGGTTCTACCACAAGCCTTTGCAGAAGGGCACACATCAGGAGACATAATTAGACAGGGTTTCTGGAAGGTTACACATGTTTTCCTTTGGCTTCATCCCCTGTCTTTTACCACTGATATTTCCCTCAACTGTATGTCCCTTGTGTACACATGCATACAAGAACTTCTCTGATTTTTACCTTAGCTAATAAAATTTGTCCTCTTCCCCTGCAAGCCTTGCCTCATTTATCTCAGTCATATTACAAGTCATGCCTTTTCCAGATCCAACCTGTAAAGATATCCCTGTGCACATGGACATCTCACCCGGATCCCTGCAGGTCACGCTGCGAGCTGTGCTGAGGGCAACTCTCCTTGATTTCCCACAAATCTCTTCAGCTTGCATAAGACATGTAAATATTCATAGCATGCAGAAGAAGACAGCTCACTAACTGGTAAGGAGGGACCTCAGCTCCAACAGACAGTCAGCTGCCTCATACAAAGGAGAACAGAGTCAATGGAAGGGGGTAAAAATACATACCAGTGATACGAGGGTGAGTGCTCCTGACTGCCTGGGAGCTGGAGGGTCTCAGACAGCTGTCCCTTTGTGTTCCCATGTTGAATACTCTCATCAGAGGGCTCTGGAGTAAGAGCTGCCACTGCCACTTTTCAGCCCCATTTTGTGACTGATCTCCAAGTTCACCACCTCCCCTACAACCATAAAATCAATGTGAGGAATTCAGCCTGAATCAGGGAAGATGAGCACAGCTAGAAAATCATTTTCCTGTGAATACGTTACTCAGACAATGCAGAATAAAGGATAGGCTAACTCTTCCCGTTTCGCTTTCCTCATGCTTCTTCCTGCAAGACCAGAGCCTGGACAAGCTACAGTTGCCAGGCAGTAGCATGCCACTGGTCTCATCAGTTACCAGACTCAAATACTTGTTTTCCTGAGTATTGTCTCACTTGGCAGACAGCAGTTATGAAGAAGAGTGCAGAAGAGGATGAGTTTGATCTCTGTCATTTAATTTACTGGAACAGGATCCCAGACACTCACCCCGCACCCCATGTGTGTACGTACCAACAAGGCAGTCCTTGCTCTGTGGAGGTAAAAGTCCTACTATATTACTACCTAAACCAGCTTTTCTCCCTCTTGAAACCTAGCTGGGTTCCTTTCAATTTCATATGTGAAATGCAGGAGATGTATGAACGTAAGCACAAAAAGGCATGGACAAAGTCGTGAGGTGCATCCCAAAATAAGCACATGATACTGTTGCTCCCACAAGCTGGCTTGAGTGCAGCTGAGTAGTACAGGGGCTCAGCAGCTGCAGTAGATATAGCAAGAGAGAGTAGAAGTTGCCTAGGAGGTAGAAGGGATGTCAAAGAAACAGGCAAAATAAACAAATACACATGCTGTCTTCCACTTGCAGTGATCTTGCACATTCCTGTAAGAGGGCATGTCCTGAAAAGAAGGGATTTCTCAGATATAATATCTCTTCACAGGTTGCTGTGGTTTTTCTTTCACCAGCAAAAGCCTCTCTCTTTGTAGTAAGGAAACACCAGCCACTTTAAAGACTTTTGGCTTGGTCTTTCTTAAAATAAGCTTCCCTCCTTCATTCACAAGCTGTGGGAAGGCCTTTCCCCAGACAATACCTTCAGAGAGCAAGTAACTCAGTGAAGTAAGAGCCATCAAATGAGTGTTTTGTAAAACATACATGCATGGAAAAGGAAATTGTTCTGTACTATCAACTCTAGCAATTCTCAGGTGTAATGTCTTTGGATATTTGTACATTACATATACAGCTTTCCCAACCCTTCCCTGTTTTTCACAGAATCATAGAACAGTTTGGATTGGAAGGGAACCTTTACAGATCATCTAGTCCAACTCCTCTGCAATGAGCAGGAACATATTTGCTCAAATCCCAAATCAACCTGACCTTGAATGTTTCCAGGGATGGGGCATCTACCACCTCTCTGGGCAACTTCTTCCAGTGTTTCACCAGCCTCAGTGTAGAAATTTCTTCCTTATATCCAGCCTGAATCTACCCTTTTTTAGTTTAAAACTATTACCCCTTGTCCTGTCACAACAGGCCCTACTAAAAAGTCCATCCCCATATTTCTTATAAGCCCCCTTTAAGTATTGAAAAGCCACAATAAGGTCTCCCTGGAGCGTTTTCTTCTCCAGGCTAAACAACCCCAATTCTCTCAGCCTGTATTCATGGGAGAGTTGTTCCATCCCTCTGGTCATTTTTGTGGTCCTCCTCTGGACCCGCTCCAACAGGTTTATGTCTTTCTTGTACTGTTTTTCTACCTCCACTACATCAAGACACACTGCTCCAAACACACCTGTAGCTGCCAGGGTGACCATGACAGGATCCCATGAAGTGCTGGCTAGTCAGCAAACCAGGTTAAAGATTAATAGGCAACACGAAATGCTATGACTTATAGGATACTGACACCCTAAGCTTGTAATGTGGGGGGCTGCTCATGATAAATTATGCAATGTGGAACAGGATGAATGTTCCTCAAAATGCAGAGGGAGGGTGCTCAGTAAAAGCAGGCAGAATTGGCAACTCTTATAAATGCTACTGGTCTTCAAACTGGTCTAATTTTCCAGCACTGCTCATTCTGTCCTGCCTGTCTTTCCAACAGCCCCTTTATTTTCTTGGCATTTCAATTCATGGATAGAGCAGAGTGAAGCTAGTCACAACAAGCCCACTACAAACACCTTGAAAACAGATTTCAACCTAACATTTTCATGTTGCAACTACCAGTAAGTTGAAGAATCACTGACTGACCCTGGATTCACACATTTCCCAGTCTTCTTTTCTTTTTCCTCTGTGCGTTTGTCTTCCTGGTATTTTCTGTGCCCTGTCTGGCTACTTTCATCTGATTCCAAACACTCCATCCACACTGTTCTCCTACCTGCACCTGTCCTCAGCTTCTCCTACTCTCCTGGCAAGTCTCTCCCTCCAACTACCAGTACTGCTCAGGGAAGAAATGCTGTGTCCTTCTGCTGGTTTTAGTCTGCTAAGCATGGACCCCAGCCTTGAACACAAGAGTAGCTGGATGTCTGTATCATCCCTTGAGAGGGCTTTCTCCACATGCTTAAACATTTGCAAGATTTGGATCTTTGATTCTCAGACCCTTGAGTCAGAGAATGCATCATTCTCTTTGCACGATCAACAGCACTTAAGGCAATTACACTCAGAAAATAATACTCAATATGCATATGCCTACATAAAAGCAGCATGACACTGACATTTCAAATGCAGAATTAAACTGATTTGGCCTTTATTTTCTAAGAGTACTTAAGACATTTTAAACAATACAGCATCAGGCAAGCAAAAGATTTCAATGATGGGAACTGGAAATGATTTGCAAGTTAGGGCTCTCTTGGCAGGATGAGCAAAACTCCACTGATTTTGGTGGGAATGGAGCAAGGCCATTAAACAATAACATTAAAAAGCCCATTCCAGGCAAACCGCATCTTTAGAGGGTTTTCAGGGGGATGTCACATGTAAGAATGTAAGAAAATCTAATTGATCTAGGGAAAAGAATCCAGCAATTTGAGTTAAGCATCCAGCAACAGGTGAAACGCTTCCGGAGAAGTTACAGTTGCTCTGTATTTAGCCAAGACATTTTCAAACCATCACACACAAAAATACGAACTAATTATAATCTTTGCATCAAAGAGGAAAACTGCCCAATCTCTGTGCTTTTGTTTTAGCTAATCTATGTTCACTGCACTCTTCATGCAAATGAGCACATTTGTTGCAAATAGAGCAAAATTACTTTGCTAATCGTGTAGTATTTTTTCATCAGAATTTCAGGCTTTAAATAGCTTGTTTGTGCTATACCTGTCTGCTAGCCATGGTATAGCACATGGTATACTTTTGGTATCATCATGTTGGCTCTGTAAAATTCACCCGAGGACAAGTGAGCAGGCTCTACATTTTCCAGGGAATGAAGAAGGAAAGACTGACTTTTCTGTCTCTACTGATTTGCAAGCTACGAGAGTACTGTGTGTCCCTTCTGGTAGCAGACAGCCCCCAGGCATGTCCCCACAACATTTTGTGAAGGGGAAAAGGCTTTCACCCCAGCTCACAGTCCAAGTCCCAGGCAGGCTGTGTATCACTTCTGGCTCCCTTTCCTTTGAGGTAAGACTCCAGTGCAGACGGTGTCACATACACTGACAGATGCAGCAGAACAGAGAAGGATGGAAGGGGTGTCTCATTTCCACCCTGCACTTGTACTCGTCAGCCAAAACAGGCAACAGCTGTCTGCACTCCACCACCAGGATCCTAAGGCAGAGCTGCAGGTGTTTACCAGAGTCTGAGCTAAGAAGCCTACGTCACAAGCCCAGTAAAATTCTGCTACTGAGGCACATTTGCCAGGTGACTCCAGCTACTACTCTCTCTCTGGAGTGAGTAAGAAGGAACTTGAAGGAACTTCTTCAGTATGCGTTCCAAAGCTGTTCCAGGACCAGGGGAACTAGCAAAGTCTGGTTTCAACATCCATCCTTTGCCCAAAGTATACCTCCATGGACTAGCCAGACAGCTGCTTTTACGTGGATTGGACACTACCTAGGTCCTGACTGCCCAGTCTTCAGTGGGCCCATGTCCTGAGATCCTTGTCCATGACACACTGATGATACTTAGCAGAGAGACACAGGAACTCAGGTTATCCTAAGGCCTCTGCTTTGCTCCGGGTTTGGTTGAGACAGGTCAGCAGTATGAATAAGGTCACATACGTTTTGTTTCCTTGTGACCTCTCTCTCCCCCACCAGTAAAACTCTTTCTCTGAGTAGGATGTTGAGTTGAAAACATACTGGAAATCACCTATTCTGAGTTTATGTGTAGGTGAACTATTGGTGCCAGTTAGACAACTGGCTTGATTTTGTAGTGTTATTTTTTCCCCTGGGGTTTTCATAAAATGGCTTCATTTTGTCTCGCTCAGAGATACTGCAGCTGTTAAAAGGGCAGATGGGATTTACAGCACTCTCCCCTGGCCCTGCCCACACTGCAGAAACTACCCCACAACAGGAAAATTCCTCCCAGCTGCCTCCAGTAATTCTTATCTTGTTTTGCCTCTGTAAGTCCCTCACCACAGCCCTACCTTCCCTGAAGTGCTCTTCCCATCCCACCTGGGGATCATCTCAGCCCTCTGCTGAAAGCCTCAGGAAAGAGCCACAGTGCCCTCACAAGACTTTCCTCTGTGCATCCAGACCTGAAGAGCGTGGAGCTACTAACCACCCCACAGGGACCTGCTTCTACAAGGCTAAATACACAAGTGAGAGGAGGGTGTTTCTCCACATATTAATCTTTAACATGCTTCACACATCAGGCTGTGCTTTGTAAACCAAAGCTGTGTCCCGTGCTGCAGCTCACCAGGGGATTTATTACATGCAGGCATCTTGGTGCAAGTGCCTACACAAGGTGCTGCAATGTGGTCTCCTTGGTGGTACACACATGTTTACCTCCCATGGAGTATGTCCACAGGCTAGCTCAGTAAGTTTATGGGAAGGCAGGAGGGAAGTCTAGGATTTGTGTGCGGCAGCATATTGCCTAGCAAGATTAAACAGGCAATGCTGGACACTTTCTGTAAACACCCTCAGCAGAATGGAGGTGTTCACACCTCCACAAACATGCCACTGGCAGAGCGGCAGACAACAAAAGCCAAGGCATAACTGCATCTCCAGCTGTAGCAGTCCTCTCTAACAAGGCTCAGTCTCTTCTTGGCAGCTGTCTCCTGTGTCCCAGTTGTGAAAGGGGAGGACCAAGGACCTTCCTCCATGGACAAGGCACCTCCAATGTGGCTTTTGTGGAGGAACTAGGCTTTCAGTGCCACTGCCGACAGTCCTGAGCAGTGACGTGCAGGGAGAGTTCACGTGCAGCCAAAAATGCAAGAGGCTGCTCACCCACTCCTAAGCTGCTTCTCTGGGCTGTTGACTCCAGCTAAGCGAGAGGCACCAGTTGTGTTACTGTCTTCTTAAGCATTTCTTCAAAATAAAAAGCCACCCACAATACATGCAAATGCTGCTCCAAAACTTCCCTTCTGTCCCCATGCCTGGCTTTTCTCATTAGCCAAGCACCTCTGGGAGTCTACAGCCGACAGTTGGAAGTACTACAAGCAGGGACCGAGGCAGAACTGGAGCCAGTGGATCTGTTTGTCACTTTCCCTTTTAAAGGCCATGTTTACAGAATAAGATGTTGATTTCCATGGCCCTAGGCATGATTCAGCAGCGCAATTTTTTTAATTTGATCTTGTGCCCAGCCACCCAAAGGATCTGCTCAGCAACTGCTTTGCACAAACGGTGACAAACTAATCTGTGCTGAACCAGCAAACCTAAGAAACCATAGACTGTTCTCCAGCACCACCTCTGGGACCATAGACTAGGCTTTTTCAGCCGACCACCCCATACAAACAACTTTTGCTGCTCAGCAAAAGCTTGGGACAGGTGGGACTATTTTGACCCACTGGGAAGTCCTACAGCGTCCAAAGACAGCACTCTTTGAGCAGCTTTCATTTTCTTTATCAGGAAAAGTTCAGCTCAAGTCTTTCTATCTATCTCACCAGACATAACCAATGCTCAGGATAACAGCTGCAGGGGCTTTTGAGTGTTTTGGACCTCATGCCTTCCTGCTGGTGACCAATTTACCACCCCTGCAGTACGGGGTGCACATTTGCTGTGCAAGCCATGCTGTGTCATGTTCTGCATCACTAGTGGTCTCTGCTGCAGACATCACCAAATATAACACACTGCAGTGGTAAAATCAGAGGCATTAAAAAAGGCATAGGTGATGAAAGTTTTACCGTGTATAGTCTGTCCTGAAACTAAGCGTTTTGTTGAAGCCCTTCTCTGGTGGCTAGCACCTCAGTCTTAAGATGACAACAACATCATGCAAAAAGGGTGCACTTTGAGCTGTGGATTGAACTTGAGTTACACCTTAAGCTAGCACCATGCTGAAAATGTGTTCTCAACACCCTGCTAGTGGGGAGGACAATGGTGTTACAATGAGTGGGTGAGACAGCTGCTGAAAGAACAGGGCTACTCCTCAGGGCAACCCAAGATTTTTATCAAATGTTGGGAGATAACAGGTGCTTTAGGATGAACCAATGTCCCTCATCAGGCAAAATGCAGGAATTAATGTTTGCCAGCCTAGTTCTCAGTCTGAAGCCAGAAAAACAACTTCAGAAAGTAAGTCACCTCTGTGTATGTATGTCCTACCAAAAGTACCCGGCATGGGCCCGCAAAGATCACAGCAAAGCCACAACTTTCACTTCAGGCCTGATAGGCAAACTGAACATTTAGGGAAATCACCTGAATCATAACAGAAGTAACGGCAAAATAGGACCTGTTGTCACTGAATCTGGGAAGCCTCAACCTACAGAGGCACTGACGTTGGCATGGTTAAGGGCAGATGGCATTAAACCTCTCCCTCCAGTGATGCTTACTTCTTGTATATAAGGTATAAATACACAGCTATGTAAAATAAAACCAAAATTAACAAGTTTTTAGCTGCAATGTTTATCTCTTAAAAAAAAAAAACAGTGACACATGTTTTATTTCCTGTTGGTAAAACTTTTTTATTCGCATTACAAAATCAACAGCAAAACTCTATGACTTCAGGAAATAGCCTGTGAAGTGGCCAGTAAAAAATTGCAGTCAACTTTAAACATAACAAAACCAGAGAGTCCTTGAAAAATGTTTGCTGGAAGAGACCTCTAGAGCTCAGCTAATAAAACCTCTAGCCCAGAGCAGAGCCATCTAAATAGGGCTGCTCCAAGGGGGAAGATCGCCAAGGGTGGAGATCTGGGCTCCACCCCAGACAGTTAACACGCAGAGGACAAAAGGCTCCTCTGACCTCCTGGCAATGTCCTGGTACTGCAACTTCTGCCTGTTGCCTTTGGGTCTGTCCTTGTGAGAAGAGCCTACCCCCATCGTCTCCATGCTCTTCCTCCTGGGAGCTGACTGCAGGGCTCCCTGATGCTTTCTCATCTGCAGGCTGAAGCAAGGCACTAATCACTGTGAACTTAGGTGATCAAAGACTATTCACAGTTAACACAAAGGTCTGGAGACAGTTAGATGAACAAGGACAGGCTGAGGATCTCTACTAACCTAATCACTTAACCAGTAATTTATAGTAATTTATTTAGATGATAATCAAATCACTCACTAAGCATTAAGACAATTGTCTCTGGTGTGAAGCCTACCAGGATTAGCCAACCAAAGAAACTCCTCTCCTGGAAGACCTTGCAGACTGAAGAAGCTTACTGCCTAGAGGAGCACAGGACTCATTATGGGGTGCACAGGGAAGAGCACTTTGGGATTCTGAAAAACCTACGGGACTTTTTTAAGGGAATTAATGGAACATGTATGACATTATGTAATGCCTAGGGAAAGGGCCAAAGAAGTGGAAAAAAGGGATCCAGGTGGCTTGGGAGGAACAAACATAGGAAAGTAGAGGAAAAAGTGGATTAAAAGGGCTGGTTGAGTATAATCAGGTTGTTAGTCAGTGCATTTCTCTAGTGGAGCTCTTCACTTCATCACCACTGTGTGCCCCATCCTCTCATTAAATCCTACTCCTTTATGAGTGCAGTCCTTGCTCTTAGTGGGCACGTGTGAACACCAGTGAACATGAATCTCCACCCAACCTGCATTTGTGCTTGGGATTGCTGTGACCCAGGTGCCGGACCTTGCACTTGGGCTGGTTGAACTTTATGAGATTCACACAGGACCACCTCTCAAGCCTGTCCAGGTGCCTCTGGATGGCATCCCTTCTCTCCAGTGTGTCAACAGCGCCACGCAGCTTGGTGTCACTGGCAAACTTGCTGAGGGTGCACTCTGCCCATGTCACCAACAAAGATGTTAAACAGCACCAGCCCCAGTACTGACCCCTGAGAGCAGCCTTGAGGGGAAGGACTTGGGGGTGCTGGTGGATGAGAAGCTCAACACAAGCCGGCAGTGCGCGCTGGCAGCCCACAGAGCCAACCACATCCTGGGCCGCATCACAAGAAGCGTGGCCAGCAGGTTGAGGGAGGTGATTCTTCCCCTCTGCTCTGCTCTGGTGAGACCCCACCTGGAGTACTGTGTCCAGCTTTGGAGACCTCAGCATAAGGACATGGACCTGTTGGAACAGGGCCAGCCAAGGGCCACAAAGATGATCAGAGGGCTGGAGCAACTCTCCTATGAAACAGGCTGAGAAAGTTTGGGTTGTTCAGCCTGGAAAAGAGAAGGCTCCAGGGAAAATTTACAGCAGCCTTCCAGTATCTGAAGGGGGCCTACAGAAGAGGGGGGGGGGCTCTTTATAAGGGAGTGTAGTAATAGGATGAGGGGTAATGGTTTTAAACTGAAAGAGGGGAGATTTAGTGTAGATATTAGGAAGAAATTCTTTACTGTGAGGGTGGTGAGACACTGGAACAGGTTGCCCAGAGAAGCTGTGGATGCCCCGTCCCTCGAAGTGTTCAAGACTAGGCTGGATGGGGCTTCGAGCAACCTGATCTAGTGCGAGGTGTCCCTGCCCATGGCAGGGGGGTTGGAACTAGATGATCTTTAAGGACCCTTCCAACTCTAACCATTTTATGATTCCATGATTCAAGCTGGGCTCACCAGTAAGACAAGAGGTCTAGATAACAGCAACCGAAGCACAGCTGCAAACCTCTAGAGTTCCTCTGTCTGGGTGCCACCAGCAGGGGAGGCCACTGGGATTTGGGCCAGGTGTTGGATAACTATCTATGCAAACACACCACTAGCAGACTCCTCCCAGCCAGGGGCAGGACTTGGTGTTTAATCAGGCTGTATTCCAGGCTCCCAGCAGACCATTTCTCCAGCCTGCCGAGGTCCCTCCAAAGGTTAGCTGTCCCCTCCAGCATATACCCTGCTCCCCCTGTTTGGTACCATCTCCAGACTTGCCCTGGTCTTGCCATCCCCGCATCCAGCTTAAGAAAGATCTTAAATTGCCTTGCCCCAGCACTGACTCTAGGGACACCACTGCTCACCAACCAGTTGTGGGACCTCAGACCACTGAAGTCAACCCTCAAAGAGCTGTCATCCAGACCACCTTCAAGACCACTGATCCATAGCCACTTGGGCACCAAGTACAACATACTGAAGGCCTTGCTAAAGTCAAGTTGTCCAATATCCAGTGTTCTTCCCTTCTCCACAGAGTCATCTGTCACCTCTTCAGAAAAGGCAATTAGCCACCAATTGGCCAGGCACAAGTTGTCCTGGTAAGTCCCTCTTGGTCATTTCCCTTCCATCCAGTTCTTGGGAAAGAGTCTCCCTCTCCATCCTTTGCCTGGGGACTGAGGAGCAGCTGATGGCCAGTCACTCCCCAGACTCTCCTTACTTTCTGGAAGATGGTGCCATGCTAGCCTCAGGAATATCTCCCAATCACAGCTGTTCACAGTTAGAGTGGACAGCCTGCAATGAGATCAGCCAGCTCCCTCTCCTGCCCCAGTAATCAGTGGGACCGCAGTTTCGTCCCCCTCCCTGTGCTGCTGAAGGACTCAAGGAAGCCTTGGTTTTTCAGAGGAAGCCCTTCGTGGCAATTTGCATCTGTGTCCCCTCCTCCTGTGACAGAGCAGTTGTGGAGACAGATCTTGTTTAATGTACAGATGCTTTACATAAGGAATTCCAAAAATTGCCCTGACAGCACCACACAGGAGCAGTGGCTTAGCACACACTCATCACCTGCTGCAAAGGCTGGAGCGCATGGTGTGGATGTTCTGCTGGCTTACATAGAGCCAAGGAAAACATTGGGGTTTTTCTACAGAGCAGAAATACAGACACATATTAACTGAAATATGAACAGATTTTTTAATTTTTTTTTCTTAAACCTGAATTCATTTACAAGAGTCTCTTCTTAGCTCAAGCTTCATGACACTCTGGGTCTCTAGAACCATACTGGATATACGTTACAAGCCTTGAGTGGCAGCGAGCTGCACTGACTGATGGTGATCTAGTGAAATCTGGCAGAGGAAACTATAGACCTCTGTAACGGGCTGAACCTGCCTCTGACCAGCAGCGAAGATGTTGAGTGGAAAAATTTACCGTGTGTCAAAACTTTATCCAAACAGAGAAGTACACAACATCCCTGCTCAGAACATATTTAAGGAGGAGCCTGTGCACAGGGTACGCCTGAGGAAGCTGCAGCCCAGACCGATACCCCGCCAGAGCAGGGAACATAGAAGACCTGGACAGAAGAAAGGGGTATGCTCATAACAGCAGAAACCACCCCATGTGCCATTTCTGCTTCCCACGTTGCTTGTCTCCTTGTCTGAGGGTTTGGGACATGCTGAGTGTGACAAGAGGAGATCTGATGAGGAGGGAAGAGGAGCAGCTAACTAGGGAGCTAAGAATTTGTATTCAGATGTTTGCTTTCTCTGTACATTCAGACAAATTGCCAAAATTTTGTGTTGATTTAAAATAAAATTATTTTTACATAATTCCCTAGTTCAAGTTTTGCCTGCAGCAAAAACCAGCTCATTTCTTCATTGCCTCAGCTTAGTGTTGCCATAGCCCAAAAGCTGATGAAGATAAAATAGTATTTCATTTGCCTAGACCCAAAGAGAAAGGGTGGAAAAGAATAAAAATGGCAATTCTGAAGTTTTTTGTGTTTTCTCGAGGTATCACCCAAACTTATGTGTTAACTCAAGACAGAGATGCAGTCCTTCTTCCTTCCATTTCTGGCCTTGAAGACCTAAATAACAGTTTTTCCAATCCACTTACTTTCTCCTGGATTCAATCTGGACATCTTTCAACTTCAGAGGAGAAAGGGACACTACGATTATTTAACTATGTAATCTGAAGAAATGCAATCTTAATACCCTCACAGTAGTTTAGATTCCACTATTTGATAAAATGTGCCAGAGAGACACTGAAAGCAAAAAATACCAGAAGGAAGGAATAAAAAACCTTGTGGCCGTCACCCCATGTTGTTTCAGGATTCTGTACCCCACAAGCAACTTCCACTCCACCCCCTCCATCTCTTCATTAACACTCTTTATCTCTGAGTCCAATCGCTTACAAAGGTATTATGTATGAACATTAGGGAGGATTGCTTAGGAATTAACCAAGTAAGCAAACAGAGATGATGTCGATAATCCCCATATGGTTGCTAGGCAACAGGTAACCAGAAAAATACTGAGAATGATGAAAATGGTAAATGCGTAAAACATTCACAAATACAAACTGTATTAAATATTCCATAATTTGCAGTGAAAAACAATTTATTAAAAGTATTTAATTTTCAAACTTCCAATAGGTCATATTAAGATCCAGTAGTCTCTTCTCCAGGTGAACAGCAATACGTGGCAAGGCCTACTTTTTGAGATTTGCTCTATCTGAAATAAAGATGAAAAGTCTATCAGTGATCCCAACAAACGTGCTGTCAGCTACATTGGGCTTAAAAGCATTTCATTTTCAGATTTATAGCAAAAGTTAAAGTTCCCTGTATGCTTTTCTTCTGCTACACCTCTAATACATTTAAATTAAAACATATTGGCTGCTAGCACAGACAAAAATATGAGGCAAAAAAACCCACATAAAGAATACTAATACTCAGGATAGTCATCAATGTATATCTTCTAGACAGAAGCAAGGAAAACAACATTGTTAGGAATTAATTATAGCACGTTCAAATGAGTTGGCTAGACAGGTCACTAGGGGGAGGTGATGCAAACACAGCTTTTACTCCGCTGGTAAGTTAGCCCATTAAACTATTTTCCCACTCATGGTTCATAACTCTCTACCCTAGTGCAGAAAACATGATCAAATTTTCAGTACAGCTGCCCACCAACCTGATTTAACATTTCTATATTAATAAAAAGAAACACAACATTTTAGCAGTGAATGGACTCCACAGAAGATTCATTACTTTGTTAGCCCATTAGCGTTTCTTATTCAGTGCCTGAAGGGCAGATGGAAATCCATTACCGATAATGATTGCACTCATCTTACAAAAAAACCACAGCCTTTAAACAGAAATGCTGCCTAGGCAAAACAAACAAAAAGATCTCTTACCTGGCGTATTTGTACAATAATTCAATAATAATTTCAACACACACACTAGAAACAAAACAAATAAAAAACACCCCCAAGGCTAATCACGGAATCACAGAATTGTCAGAGTTGGAAGGGACCTCTAGAGATCATCTAGTCCAACTCCCCTGCTAAAGCATAAATACAAGATCTTGTGAACAGCACCAAGAGAACCTGCATATTTTTAGGATTCTGTAGTCCAGAAGGGTAAAAAAATTGTGTGTGCAAAAGATTTTTTCAGTGCCCATGAGGCACTAGTCTATATATTAAGATGTACATTTTAAAATTAAAATAATGTAATATTGCCATTCTGTTATTTGGAGAGTGCTATCATGACACCTATAGAACAAAAGTTATCCATTAAAAAAGTTTATTTCAACATTTTTAAAGTATACTCAGTTTTTAAACAGGACAGGCCCTTCAAATCCTGATCTTAACTAAGATAAACAGGGTTACTCTTCAAATTCTGCACAACAGGTTAAAGCCATTATTTTCTTTCTTCCATTCCAGTGACACAATGGACATTGCAATGCCGAACTGCATGCTCCACACTTATTTTCAATGTTGCACTCTGTGAGAGTGGTTCTGATCCATGGCTGTGAAGAATAAGCAGACAGTGGCTGTGATGAACACATGCACTCCCTCATAAAGTAGTTTTGGCGAGAAGACGCTCCATATGAACAGGTGGTAACGCAGACCTGTTACCAAAACAATGTAGACAGCAACCGGAATTGAACGCATTAGAGCGTAGCAGAAACAGCCGTGGCCCACTGCCGCTGAATTCCTGGTTAAAAAAAAAAACAGAAGAGTTAATTCTCAGCCAAAGTTAGTAAAGACATCCATCCTCCTCCAGTCTTTTATTTCACATCACAAAGAATACTCACAGATCTTCACTATGTGTTAGAAAAGTGATTATTGATGCAACGATATAACTAATAAAGCTTGTCCTTATCACCTGTCTATATCCTACAATATGTAAGTATGTTAAGTGTAAGCACAGCAACTGTCACTGCAATAAAGGCACCCAGTAGTTCACCTCACACTTAGAAGTTTCTGTGCTTTAATACACTTTGTTCTAATTGTTAAAGGCTCCATCAAGCAGTTTCAAGATAGCTTCATCTCTTGTTGGCCTTCCAGTGCCTTTCCACAGAATCTGGATGGTAAAAGGCAGAGAAGAAAGACTTCAGTATTCTTCACAAAGCTGCCTAATCTGTACAACGGATAATCAGATGGAGTCTGCTCCCCTTGTAAAGGGCATAAAACTTGCCAGAGTACACTTCTGCCCACAGCCAGTAATGCTGTATAAAGCAACATAAATACTGCGATATTAGAAAATTTTGCAAAGCTAGCTAACATAACATTCTCCAGAGAATACCACATTCCTAGCCTTACATCACCAATACATTGCATTCCCGTCACGGCAGCTTAGCTCAGCTGGGCCCACTCTATTGCAAGAAACATCTGCTCCATATGTAACCTACATGGTCCAAATCTGCCACACTGAGGTATTCTGGTGGGTGACAGGAGTCAGATGAAAATGGAAGTGAAAGGGTTTTCTGCACTTCGATTGTCCTCCCTCCCCTGAGGTGCCAACTCAAACCGATGATACCAGGTCCACTTTCCCCAAACCACATCTGCAAAGACTAATACACACCAAATTCAGATGCTTACCTGTTCATATGAAAGGAAGGAATAAAACTATTTCACTGGAATAATATGCAGTGAAATTCCTACTCCCCATCAGAATATTTTATGTCATCAGTTCCCAAAAGAACACATTTGCAAAAAGTGGAAATAATTTACACTGAAATCCTGATCTGAGACTCTGTTCTGCTCCTCCTGGTTTTTAATTCTGTTCTTGTTCCAAGTAATAAAAATTTAAGATGACTAGCACTTCTATGAGATGTAAATCAGCCACTTATGACTAAGTAAGCTAGAGAATACAGTATATTACATAAACCATTAAACTTATTGTTCTTTAAATCAAAATAATTAGGATACAGTCCTGTTTTCCAGCGAAGTCAAGAGAAAAATTCCCAAGGCTTTGAGTGGAAGGAAGAACAGGTACGAAAGCAGAATTGAAAAATCCACGAAGAACAGGAGGTGTGAATGAATGCAAAACATACATTCAACTCACAGAAAACAATTTCCCTCGCTGCTTAGCAGAGGAAACTGTGACTTGGGAATGAACTAGGCTGCTCCCTGCTTCTGCATGACTATTTTAGTCTTCAGTGAGCCTGTGCAAATAACCAGCTTTATGTTTAATAACTGATTTTGTTGACAAGGATTAAACAAACTGCAGTTCACTCAGTCTTAGCTGTTTTCATCCGATACGAGTAAAATCAGTATTTGTAGTAGTTAGATGATACAACTGAATAAATAGTGGAAATAGTTTTTGAGTCAGATAGGCAAACAGGCAATTTTTAAACCATTTTCTACAGTAAAAAAAATGCGTTTGATAGAGCAGCTAGATGAAGGCTATCAGTGGTTGTGGCTATCACGCTCACTAAGCTCAATGATGAGATTTTCAGGGGAATCCTAAAAGACAAAAGTGAGAGTGTCCACGAACTTGTACATCCAGATCTTTCAAGAGCCTTGCATTTTGAATTTAAATTTCAGTTCACATCTTTTTCCCTAGTTTGTGCTCACCTAACAACATATTTAGTACCTTCTTGTGAGAAAGCTCCTGAAATTTAAAAAATGGCTATTTTTTTTAATAATGAAGAAACTGGCTGGAAGATTATGTTGAGTCAAATCTCTGTGTGTTCACTTCTTTGGCTCAAAAATTAGGTAGACATAATATTTTAGATACTCACATTTTATACTGGAATGACAGCACAGAGTAATCTTTACCAGTAACATGTAAATTCTTCATTTTCACATTACGATTACTAGCAAAGAATCCCCGAATCAATGGTATAATTCTCTCTGATACAGTAAAAATAATTAACTGTTTTCTGCTTATATAATACCTTTACTTCCAAAAGGTCTCAGCACTTCTCTACAAAACATAGACACCTACCTGCAGAAGGAAATCTTTGACAGTTTCACATTATAATGCAGTGGTGCAATTTGGAGAAGGCAACAGAAGTACAATTCATCCAAAAAGTTAAAACTGTTAGTGGGGTTCAAGAGCAGGATAATTTGGTTTGTTTTGGAGCTGGTATAAGAGTTCACACAAGTGTTGTTGCAGAAACAGTACTGGAATGAGTGAGCACAAGCAGTTAGACCTACTCAGCTATTCTGATGTTACGGCAATGACTTAGTCCTTCAAGCACATCACCATTCTTTCTTCTTGCTTCTGCCAGGCACCCAATTTGCTGAGTAGCTAAGACCAGTGACTTTGTACACTCCTTCTGCTCATTCTACACACACAGAGTGACCACAGGGTACAGGGCTCCACCAGGTCACAGGGAACGCAATGGGCAGGGATCAGGCTGCTGCTGATACCATGGCCAAGACAATCCAGGTAGTTCAGCTGGTTCCCAAGTTATTTGAAAAGAAGTCACTGGAAAAGCACAGAGAGCTGGCTGTGGCATGCCACTCATGTATCCTACTGTTCATGAGCTGGATCAGGCAGCAATGAATAACCTTGGAATCTCTCAGTGCTGTTTCAATGAAAACAACAGAAGATTACAAGAAACATCTAAAGCATCAACCTGTAACTACTCCATACTGAACTCTTTCTGCAGTAGTTAATGACTTTTCTTATTTAAAGGAGAAGAGCATAGAGTGACAAAAAACTGTACATACTACTTTCGGGCAGAACCAGCTCAATAGTAAGAAGTCTGCAGGACTTAAAAAAATAAGTACCCAGCCTCTACTACTGAGCTGATATAGCAAGTTAGCTTCTGGGGAGTTTAATGAGAAGTTCAAATGTGTTAAAGATGACAAAGCATATCTGAACTTCATGCGAGATTGATGCTAAAGATTGCCAGATCCAGAAAAAACAATGTTTTTAGAGACTTTTGAAGGGAAGAACAGTATAGATTCACATCACTGAACACACCATATTTAGACTGCAAACATTAAGTATAGTCTACAGCACATAACGGCTTTCAACAGAAATGCTCTCTTAATTGAATATTTAATATGTAGAAAAATATGGCCAAGAAATTGTCCTATTAATAGGTTTTCTGCTTCTTTGGGTCTTCTAAATCCTAGCTGCCAATGTTTTGTCAACAAATCTTTCACCTCTCAATCCATCCCTAAGGTGCTATTAAAATGGATAATACAAGGTTTGTAAAATGAAAAATATTATTATGCCAAAAACATGAAAGAAAAACAACCATTTTCTTGTGAAAGGATGTCTCCCAGTTACATGGAACACTTGGCAGATGGTTGCACAAGTCTTGTAGTTTAAAAACCAAGCAGAAAACCTCCACAGACAGCCCAACAAATGCTTCCATGAAGAATTTTAAAATACACAAGTTTATATTGTTCCAATCCTTGTTCTAACCCACCAAATTAAATAAACATTTTATAAATATGCAAGCATATGAGTGAGGAATACCCCAGGACTGTAATTTTTCTGGGACTGGGAGACAGGGGTCATGTCTGGAGGGTTTCAGTATCCAGCATTTCTGCCCTTCCAGCTCCTCTTTTCTAGATGAATATCACCGTCTAGATTACCTCTTATTTGGGATACTGAATTTGCATATTTGAAGACAATTTTCACTGTATTAATGGCACTTTTCTTTCTAGGCTTTCTGCAGTTTCAGTTTGCAAGATGTCTTTGTTTAGTGCTTTCTGAAAAATAGTTGGCACTTTGTCAATCTGTCCTGTATATATTAATAAAGGGTTGCAGTCAGAAACAAACCCTGTAGCACTCCAAGTGTCTGTCTGCAACATCTTAGAGTATCTGCAACCTGTAAGAAATTCCACTGATCTAAGCAAATATCAACTAGTTTAGCAGCAAGAACAAATTTGCTACATCTCTCCCACATGCCCTACTCTCACCTAGTATAATTCTTACAGTGCTATTTTAGATCATAGCATACAGTCCTGCATCATCATGGAAAACCACTTTGTATTTTTAACAGATCCCAAGGAACCAAGAGTCCTTTGGAAATCTGCATGACCAACTCCAGTGTAGACTATCAATCAGGACAACATTAATTCTATACAGTCACAATTTTTGACACCAAACCCTATCAATGGGCAGATGTCAAAAAGGGTGGTTGCCAGCAAGCTAAAAGGGTTGTCAAGCATATTCTACAACCATGGAAATTAAGGAACTTGGGGATGACCATTGATTTTCCTGTGCATCCTCTTTCCCATTAAGAAAGGTGGAGAAGCTATAACTACCTAAGCAAGGTCAAGTGTCCATGGCAGTAAGTTATAGTGGACTGTAGTATGCGTGAACTGTAGTATAGTGTTCAGCAGGTTCTCATAAAGACTTAGCTATAAACGGCCATTAAGACATGAAACTTAGATTCTCTTTATTTCAGTATCAAGAGCAAGAAAAGTAGGATCATATCACCAGTTTTGCCGGTTTTCACTGCTGGCATAATCAGTTGTGCTGGGAGTTTACTGTCAGAAAGAGTAGCCTCAGTCACCCAGCAGAGGAGCATCCACTACAAGCTAACCTGCTAAGAACAGAGCTCTAAAACACAGGGCATATATCAATTAAGTTTCAGGTTCCTTTTCTTAAGTCAGGCTTGGCCCTTGAAAATAGCTCCAGAAAAACTACCTAAATTGAATACCTAATAGAGATTTATATTAGATTGCAAATAGGAATCCAATTATGCTGGCATTGAGCTAGAAAGTCTGAACAGCCACTCTGAATGGCTACTATCATCATTTAACTGCTGGGGCAAGAAATCAACCACACCTTTAGTAAAGCCTTTTAAAAATCTTGGCAACCTAACTGGAAAGATGCCCACTAGATCCAATTCATTCCCTGCATGTGCTTATTTCCTTAAATACTGATCCTGTGGCAATCAACTTACAATGGATGGGAAACTCTCTGCTCTTCAGCTTCACTTGATGAATCCTCACCTTCCCGTATAGAAAAGAGAAAACACTTCACAAGCTCAAACATTCATGTCTATTTCAGGATTGCAGCTAAACTGCACTCTAGGCAACATAGCCATGTAATCTCCAGATTTCTTCACCACAAAGAAGCTACTCCTTTTCAGTAGGTATACCTTTGACTTAGGAAACCAGCTTTGCCCCTGTAAACTACGATGGCTATTGATTAGTTCCAGCCATTCCTCAAAGACAGGATTTGCATGAAATCCCAATTGCTCTGCTTGAAATGTTTTTCCTCACTACTTCTGTGGCAGGCCATACTGGTATATGCATAGTGACTGTTCCTGCCTGTTATCACTCCCTCAAGCTTTCCCATAAGGCTCTGTTCAGGTTAATCCTTAGCATGTGCTACTCCGTTCAGCTCCAGGAAAACCAAAAAAGTTAAATTAGTCTGTTTCTGTTGACACTGGCCCCGACTTTAAAGAAAACAGATATAACCAAATCAGTAAAATTCCTAACAAGCAAAATACAAATCCTCATTATTTCAAGGCCAAGCATTATTCAATTTTCTGCAAGTATTCTTCCAAAATCCACTTAGCACTTCTGAAGACTTCTGGTAGAAAAAAGCCTGAAGCTTTTTACATCAGCATCATACATCAGGGAATAACAAGGAAAATTACAGCTTGATTTTCTGTTAAGGTGCTTCTATAAACTTTCCTGCCCATCTTTGTAAACAAACAGCTCTTTGTCATCTTAGCTAAAGGTGTAAAGAAAAACTGCTTCCAACAATTGTTCTGGACGAGCAGGCCACAAAGACACTTAAAATAGACTGTCAGCATGTTATTTAATTAAATTCAAACTTACTAGTTTAGAATATACCAGTCTAACATGACACATGAACAGCGCCACAAGGCATTTCTAGAGACACGAGGCGGTTATTTAAGTAATGGGTAGGAAATTATTGAAGTATGGGTAGAAAACTGGCCAACAAGGACACACTCAGCGATGCAAGGTTTTACTCAGGCTGGGAACCTGTCACAAGCAGGGTCCCCCAGGACCCCAGGCTGTTCAACATCTTCACAAATGATCTGGATGATAGGACTGAAAGCACCCTCACCAAGTTTGCTGATGACACTAAACTGGGTGGTGAGGTAAACACATCAGAAGGGAGAGCCTTCTTACAGAGAGACCTGGACAGGCTGGAAGAGGAGGCTAGCAAGAACTGTATGAAGTTTAACAAGGACACATGCAAAAGCCCTGCACCTGGGACAGAATAACCAAAGAGCCCAGTACAGGCTACGACCTGTGTGGCTCAGGAACAGCCTTGCTGAGGGGGACCTGGGTGGGGTGGTGGACAATAAGCTGAACATGAGTCCTGGGCTGCATCCACAGGGGCATTACTACCAGGGATAGAGATGTGATTATTCCACTCCACTCAGTGCTTGTCACGCCACACCTGGAGTACTGTGTTTAGTTTTGGTCCCAGCAACTCAAAAAGGACATGGACAGACTGGAAAGGGTCCAAAGGAGGGCCAGAGATGATTAAAGAACTGGAAAGCCCACCCTCCAAGGTAAGGCTGTAGGAATTAGGGCTCTTCTCCCTGGAAAAGAGAAGGCTCAGACAGACCTCATCACAGTATTCCAGTACTTACAGGGTGGCTACAAAGAGGACAGAGGTGCTCTCTTCACCAGGTACCACATTGAGAAGACAAGAGGCAACGGGTACAAGTTGCACCAGGGGAGGTGTCATCTCAGCATAAGGAAAACATTTTTTACAGTGAGAACAATCAATCACTGGAACAATCTCCCAGGGATGTAGTAGATTCCCCACCACTGGAGGTTTTCAACACGCAACTTGACAGGATGCTAGATGATCTCATCGAGGCTCCCTTTCCCATGAAAGGTTGGACCAGATGATCTTTCAAGGTCCCTTCCAACCTGAGCTATTCTACAGTTCTGTGAAGCAATGCTTGCTCTTCTGCACCAAGGGCAGAGTCAGTTCTTTCTTGTATTTTTCCATTACAGTAACTATTTTTAAACTTGTGACTTAACAGCTCTCTCCTCAGATTACTCCTGCCACCCCAATAACATGCACGTTTGAGAAGAACTTGTGCACTTCAAGAAAAGGCATGAGAAAAGAAGATACAAAAATCCTAGATAACTGCATAAGAACAGTATTCCACATACAGTCCTATCCACACACACCAAAACCATGAAGTCGGTTACGTTGTCTACAGAACAGAGAAGGACAGAAAACTAATTGTGCAAATGAAAAAAACCTGCGAGTAAGAACAGTAAGACAAGGCTATTAACAGAAAAAAGTACAGATTACATCTAGAAACATTTCTACAACAAAGAAGCAAAAGAAAGCAAAAGTCTACCAATACGGTCCTCTCTTGCCAGAAGTGCCCCTCTGAATGGCTCTGATCCTGCTTAAGCAGAGAATCCAGCACCATCGTGCAGCCTAACTATAGAGAAGAAATGAAGTTGGTACTACCCTTCAACCTGAAGATTTCTGTTTCAGAATTAGGAGGAAGGAATATCCAAAGTACTGAAGAGAAAAGAGAGAAAATTCCTTCAGTGCACTGTGTATACTTCATGCAGTGTATCAGAATATTGCCCCTAACTATCTTCACAGCTTTTTCTAGTGCAATGTGCCATGGATTAATCCTCAGAGACTCATTATTCCTTGTGGTGCCATGAGATGACTTCTGGGATTATGCAAAGATACTCTTACTAAGCCCAATTATCATACATACTTTTACTTTGGCAAGTTTAGAGGAGTGTTTGACTTATAAATAATTTGCATGAAGTTAAATAATTAAAAACAATAGTCAACTTTAGCATAAAGATTGTAGAGCCCCACATGCTTTCTCTTGCAAGCAAAATAGATTGCAGCAGGATCTGTGAACTCATACCCTAGGATCTCTGCAGAGGATAAGACAATGCTAATATCATGAAGCACAAAAGGAACAGTAAACAAAATTTCACTTTGGCAAGAAATTAAGTGCAAGACCAATTTGATTTCTGAGGAAGATAACCTGGTATCTGCACACCCTCCTCCTCACTTGACTCTAGCTGAGAAGAATGCAGAAAGATCAGCATAGGATTTTTCATGCTATAGCTTTGGTGATATTGTAATGCTAATCTTGGCTCTAACATAGAAAATATAATTAAACAGACAGGACACAACTTTCAGAAGATTGCAAATGTTACTTTGCGGTTTGAGTATGTTCAGTGGCCAGGAACCTAAAAAGATACCTCTGAGGAAAACATGTACATCACCTGTTGGAAACAGAGAGGGAAGGAGAGAAAAGGAGACAGAAAGAATGAGGGTAATAGCAAGGAAAAGAGAGAGATTGAGAGCAAAATGGGGAAAAAGAGAGAAGAGCAGAGACAGCTAAGAGTGTAGGAGGGGCAGGGAAGAAGCAGGAAAAGTGAGAGGGAGAAAATAAGCACAAGTAAGATAAAGGGAGTGTGAGCAAGGAGACAGGGTGTGAGACATAGGGAACAAGCAGGACGAAAGAGGTGGAGAGAGAGGGGCAGAGGCAGAAAGACAGGGAACACAAGAGAAAGGGAGAGATGGAGCAAGACGGAGACACAGAGAGAAAGAAACAGAAAGAGAGTGCATGGGGAGAGGAAAAGAGAGAAAGGGAGAGCAAGAAAGGGAGAGACAAAGGAGAGAATCAGAGAGCAAGAGAGAAGGGGAGGTAGCAAGAGCAAAAAAAAAGGAGAGACAGGAAGGAAACCTAGAGAGACAGACACAGAGTGACAGACACATAAAGGGAGGAAGAGAGAGGAGGGGCAGGAAAGAGACAAAAGGTGGTGGGCTTTACACAGAAAGAGAGTGTGAAAGCAAAGGAGGGAAAAGAGGAGAGAGAGATAAGGGTGTGGAGTGAAAAACAGAGAAAGGGGGCAAGAGAGTGACAGGGAAGGGAAAAGACAGAAAGGGATGGGGGGAGAGAGAGCAACAGGGAGAGAAACGCAAAGAGACTGAGACATTGAGAGAGAGAGAGATTGAGAAAAAAGGCGAGGAAAAGGGAAAAAGAGAAAGGGAAGCATGAGAAAGAGAAAAGGAGAAAGCAGGGCAGAGAAAGGGGGAAGGCAGAAAAAGGAAGACTGAAAGACAATGGTATGCAAAGAAAGCACAATAAAAGGACAGAGATCAAGGACCCAGGTGGAGTAGAGAAAGGGACAAGGAGTGCACAGAAAGAGGGGCAGAGAAGGGGGGAGAATGAGGAAAATTGACAGAGAAAGGCAGGAGAGACTGAAAGTAAGAGAATGAGAGAGGGAAGGAGACAGAAAGAGGGCTAGTAATAGGGAATGAGATATGGAAAGAGACGGAATGGGGACAGGGTGCGAAAGACAAGGGGAGCAAGAAAGAAAGAGATAAGGAGAAAGAGAGACAAGGAAAAAGAGAGAAAAACAGTAGAAAAAAAGGAAAAGACAAAGGTGGAAAGAGAACATGCATGAAGGAAACTGCATGTGCAAGGGAAAAAAATGCATGTGCAAAGAGAAGGAAAGGGGAGAAGCTGGACAAGTGACAGAGGGTGAAGAGGGTTGGAAAGAGAAAGAGGGAAAGAGACGCAAAACTGCATATGTTGGCATGACAGAGAAATGAGGCGGAGACAGAGACCAAGAAGGGAGCACAGAGTAAGAGGAGAGGGGAAAGAAATAGGAAGGCAGAGAAAATAAAGGGAAAAGAACAAAAAAGAGCACAGTGGGCAGAGTGACCGGGTTAGACAAGCAGTGAGCAGAAATGAGGGGACTAAGTGGAAAGGAGGAGAGAAAACAGCATTGAGACAGGAACAGAGAGGAAGATACAAAGGTGGAGCGAGGCAGGAAAGGCAGAAAGAAAGAGCAAGACAAAAAGATAGGCAAAGGGAAAGAGAGCAAGTGAGAGGGAAACAGTTGGAAAGGAGCATGTGGGATAGACAGACGGAGTGAGAGGCAGAGACAGAAATAGAAGCAGGGGCATAGAAAGCCAGAGTATGATTGAGAAAGAAAAAAGATCAGATAGAAAAGAGTGAGAGGGAAATAGAGTCAGGCAGAGGGAAAGAAAAGCAAAGGTAAGACAGCAAGCAAGAAGGATCTCCTTTCCTTGGGAGAGGGAAAGAGCAAGCATAGGCAGAGACTGACAGGGAGTGAACAAGAGAGAAGGATGGAGAAGAAAAGAGGCAGGGGGAAAGACAGTGGGCATGAGATAAAGAGATCAAAAGGGAAAGAGACACAGCTGGACAGATTCAGAGTAACAAGGGAAGGGAGGGACAGCAACAGGGATAGTGAGAGCAAGAACAAAGGGGAGAGCAGGTGAGTCAAGAGGAGCAAGCGAGCAAGGAGGCCAAAGGCAGAGGTAAGGACAGCAAGGGAGAAGGGAAAAGAGTAAGGGGGAAAGAGAACAGGAGAGAAGACAAAGGGCGAGAGTAACTTGGAAAGATTGATTAGGAGAGAAAGGGAAAGAAAATAACAGAGAAGGAAAGACACCAACAGGTAAAGAGAGGCAGAGGAAAAATGAGGAAAATACAGTGAACGGGGGAGAGTAAATGAGAGGGAAAGAGCATAAGTGAGCAAGAGAGAATGGCAGAGGGAACAAGCGTGAGGAAAGGGAAGAGCAAGAGGAACAAAGAGCAACAGAGAGAGGAGAGGGAAAGACAACTAGCAGGAGAGAAAGAGCAAGAGAGCAAGCAGTTTGCATGACCATTTCTGGGTTCTCCTTTAGGAACTTTTTGTTGACAGGGTCCAGGAACACTGGGGAACCCCTGGGAACCCTCTGAGAAATTTGAGAGTGCATACTCCTGCAAGGTAAGGACAAAGTAAGGGGAGCCCACATAGCTGTGGGCCTGAGGAAGCTCCATCAGTTCTAATGTGTTCAGTCAGCTGCCCTTGACCCAGGGTACCTGAAGCCTTTGTTACAGCTGATGCCTGGTTAAGAAAGGGTCAAGCACCTTTATAGCTGGTAGGCCTAGAGCATAGCTAAGAGACACAGCAATTTGCACAGAAGGGTGCAATGAATGGATCCTCATCTCAATTCAGACTAGCCTAAACACTCGCAGGCATGGTAGTGATGCACCAGACCACATTCTCCAGCAGCTCTTGGAGCAGCTGTCCCAGATTGAGTTTTGGATAGCACATGCAGGCCTGCAAGTCCCCAGCTGCAGGGATTGCCCAGGGCCTCTCCCTAAGGCTTGCAGAGATGTTCTTCCTGCAGCAGATATGCTGCTGTTGAAGAGCTGTGCCACCAAGTGGAGGAGTTATGGGAGGAAATGAGCAGGCTTTGCAGCATCAAAGAGGATGAAAGAGAGACATGATCTTCTCAGAGACCCTATAGCTTCAAGGGTCCTGGACCCCAACTGTAGTGCAGACTCAGGAAAAGTCTGTCCCTAGCAGAATGGTAAGTGAAGACCCATGGAAGGCCAAGGCTGGAAGACCGTGACTGCTGGCCCAAGACGAAGGCTCCTGCTCCACCTGAAGGCTCTCTACTATGGAACAGGTTCACTGTCTTCAAAGCTGAAGACAATCTGGGTGTGTTTTCGAGAGAATTTATAGGTAAGGATTAAAGAGCAGACCAGTACAGGTGACATTGTAATGGGTGTCTGCTATAGGCTGCTTGACCAGGAAGAACAAGTAGATGAGAGCTTCTACAGACAACTATAAGTAGCCTCATGTTTGCAGGCCATGGTCCTTAGGACATACTTCAACCACCCCAACATCTGCTGCAGGGACAACACAGCAGGGCATAAGCAATCTGGAAGGTTCCTGGAGAGTATCAATGACAACTCCCTGACCCAACTGATAGAGAAGCCTACAAGAAGCCTCTGCTGGACCTCATATTCACAAACAGGGAAGGACTTGGGGTTGTTAAATTCAAAGGCAGCCTTGTCTACAGTGACCATGAGATGGGGACTCCTGAGAGCAGTGAAGAGTGCAAAAAGCAAGATCACAACCCCTAACTTCAGGAAATCAGGTTTTGGCCTCTCTAGGATCTGCTTGAAAACCCTGTGGGAAAAGACCCTGGAGAGAAGAGAGGTCCAAGAAAACTGGTTGATATCTGAGGATCCAAGCTCAAGCGCAGTTCATTCCAGTGAGTTTAATGAAGGGGGAAGCAGGGACAGCTAACCTGGAAGGAATACAGAGACACTGTACAAGCATTCAGAGAGGTAGTTAGGAAAGCCAAAGCCCACCTGGAATTGAATCTGGCAAAGACTGTCAAATGCAACAAGAAGGGCTTCTATATAAGTACATGAATGGGAAAAGAATGATTGGGGAAAATGTGTTCCTGCTGCTAAAGGCAGCAGAGGGCCTGGTGACACAAAACATGGAAAATGCTGAGGTACTGAATACCTTCTTCTCCCCAGTCTTTGCTAAAGACAGCTCTTCAGAAGTCTAAGAACTCACAGACTCAGAGAAAGTAGACAGCAAGGAAGACTCATCCCTGGTGGAAAAGGATCAGGTTAGAGAATACTTAAGCAAACTGGACATACGTAAGTTCACAGGCCCTGAAGGGATGCACTCATGAGTACTGAGGGAGCTTCCTGATGTCATTGCAACGGCACACTCAATCTTTGAGTAATCATATGACTAGAAAAAGATGCCTGAGGACTGGAAGAAAGCAACTGTCACTCCTGTCTTCAAAAAGGAAGACCCAGGGAACAACGGGCCAGTCAGACCTACCTCGATCCCTGGGTAGGTGATGGAACAACTATACTTGGAAACCATGAAGGACAAGAAGGTGATCAGGAGTAGTCAACATGGATTCACCAATGAGAAGTCATGCTTGACCAACCTGAAAACCTTCCACAATGAAATGGCTTGCTTAGTAGATAAGGGGAGAACAGTGGATACAGCTTAGCTAGATGTCAGTAAGGCTTTTGACGCTGTCTCACATAAGATCCTCATAGAGAAGTTAGTAAGCATCGGCAGGAAAAACAGACAGTGAAGAGGACTGAAAACTGGTCAAGGCCAGAGGGTGGTGAACAGTGGTACAGAGTCTAGCTGGAGACCATGTGACTAGTGCTATAAGGATCAGCACAGGGTCCAACATTGTTCAACGTTTTTGTTAATGACCTGGATGATGGAGCAGAGTGTGACATCACCAAGTTTGCTGATTGTACAAAGCCAAGAGAAGCTGATACATCAGAAGGCTGTCCCATTCAGAGGGACCTCAAAAGGCTGGAGAAATGGGCCAACAGGAACTTAAAAAAGTTCAACAAAGGAGAATGCGAAGTCCTGCATCCAGGAAGGCACCAGTAAATGTGCACTGTCACCCCAGGCACCAATAAATGCTGGGGAACATCCAACTGGAAAGAAGCTTTGCAGAAAGGGACCTGGGGATCCTGGACTGACACCAAGTTGTGATGTGCCAGCAATGTGCCCTTGTGGCAGAGGCCAATGGTGTCCTGGGAGGAGTGTTGCCAGCAGGTCGAGGGAATCACAGAAGCGTCTAGGTTGGAAGGGAGGCTTAAGACAATTGACCCCAACCCTAAACCTAACTCTGTGGAGTCGACTACTAAACCATATCTCTAAACATCTTTTAAATACCTCCAGGGGTGGTGACTCAACCACTTCCCTGGGCAGCCTGTTCCAGTGCTTGACAACCCTTTGGGTGAAGAAATTTTTCCTAATATCCAATCTAAATATCTCCTGGTGCAACTTAAGGCCATTTCCCCTTGTCCTATCTCTTGTTAATTGGGAACAGTGACCAACATCCACCTTGCTACAACCTCCTTTCAGATAGTTGTAGAGAGCGATAAGGTATCCCCTCAGCCTCCTTTTCTCCAGGCTAAACAACACTCGTTCCCTCAGCTGCTGTTCATAAGCCTTGTGCTCTAGACCCTTGCTCTTCTTTGGACATACAACAGCACCTCAATGTCTTTCTTGTAGTGAGGGACCCAAAACCAAACACAGTATTCGACGTGTGGAATCACCAGTGCCAAGCACACAGGGATGATCACTTCCCTATGTCCTGCTGGCCACACTATTTCTGATACAAGACAGGATGCAACTGGCCTTCTTGGCAACCTGGGCTCACTGCTGGCTCATATTGAGCCTGCTGTCAACCAACAGCCCCAGGTTCTTTTCTGCCAGGTTCTTTTCTGCCAGGTTCTTTTCTGCCAGGCAGCTCTCTAGCCACTCTTCCCCAGGTCTGTAGCACTGCATGGGGTTGTTGTGACCCAAGTGCAGGACCCGCCACTTGGCCTTCTTGAACCTCATACAATTGACCTCGGCCCATTGATCCAGCCCCTCTGGATCCCTCTGTAGAGCCTTTCTACCCTCAAGCAGATCAACACTG
>KZ505675.1:165096-180080 GCA_002844005.1 Limosa lapponica baueri
CCCAGTTCCCTCAGCCTCTCCTCATATGACTTGTTCTCTAGAGCTCTCACCAGCTTGGTGGCTCTCCTCTGGACACGTTCCAGCAGCTCAGTGTGCTTCCTGTAGTGAGGGGACCAGAACTGAACAGAGCACTCAAGGTGAGGCCTCACCAGTGCCGAGCACAGAGGCACAATCACTTCTCTACTCCTGCTGGCCACACTATTCCTGATACAAGCCAGGATGTTGTTGGCCTTCTTGGCCACCGGGGCACACTGCTGGCTCATGTTAAGCTGGCTGTTCACTAACACCCCCAGGTCCTTTTCTGCTGGGCAGCTTTCCAGCCACTCTTCCCTGAGCCTGTAGCGTTGCCTGGGGTTGTTGTGACTGAAATGCAGCACCCGGCACTTGGCCCTATTAAAACTCATCCCACTGGCCTTGGCATATTGATCCAACCTTCCCAGGTCCCTCTGTAGAGCCTTGCACTTTCTTGAGGGTGCACTTGATCCCCTCACCCACATTGTTGACAAAGATATTAATCAGAACTGGCCCCAGTACTGAGCCCTGGGGAACACCACTTGTGACCAGTTGCCAATAGGATTTAACTCCATTCTCCAGAGCCCTTTGGGCATGGCCACCCAGCCATTTTTTTACTCAGCAAAGAGTTCTCCTGTCCAAGGCACGAGCATCCAGTTTCTCCAAGAATATGCTGTGGGAAAAGGTGTTAAAGGCTTTACTAAAGTCTAGGTAGACAACATCCACAGCTTTTCCCTCATCCGCCTTGTTATAGAAGGAGATCAGGTTAGTCAAGCAGGGCCTGCCTTTCATAAACCCATACTTACTGAACCTGATCACTTGGTTGTCCTGTAAATGCTGTGTGATGGCACTCAAGATGATCTGCTCCATAACCCTCCCCAGTCCCAAGGTCAGACTGACAAGCCTGTAGTTCCCTGATCCTCCTTCTGGGCCTTCTTGTAGATGGGCATCATATTTCCTAACTTCCAGTTAACTGGGACCTCCTTGGTTTGCCAGGACTGCTGATAAATGATGGAAATTGGCCATTAAGAGAGAAGGGACTGGAATATCTCTCCTGTGATAAAAGGCTGAGAGAGCTGGGATTGTTTAGCCTAGAGAAAAGAAGGCTCAGGGACAATCTTATCAAAATGTATAAATAAATGAAAGGAGGCTGCAAAGAGGATGAAGCCAGGCTCGTGGTGCCCTGTGACAGGACAAGAGGCAACAGGCACAAAGAAACACTGGGGGTTCCCTCTGAACATCAGAAAACACTTTTCTACTGAAGGATGACTGAGCACTGGCACAGGTTGCCCAGAGAGTCTGTGGAGTCTCCATCCTTGGAGATATTCAAAGCCATCTGAACACAGTCCTTGGCAAGAGGCCCTGGGGGCCCTCCTCGAGCAGGAAGGTTGGACAAGATGACTTCCAGAGATCCCTTCCAATCAACCACTCTGTGGAGTATGAGAATGAAAGGAAAGGAGTAAGACAGAAAGAGAGGCACAGGGAACAGAGGCAGAGGGAAAGAATTCAATTGAGAGAGAGAAAGGCAGAAGGAAAGAGCAAGCAAGAAAGGGAGTGAGCGTCAAAAGGAGCAATCAAAGACAGGAATAGGAAAAGGTACCTAGAGGGAGAAAGAGCAAGCGAGAATGGAAGCAGGGAAAAGTGATCAGGATAGGAAGGAAAAGAGAGACAGAAAGGGAAAGGGAGACAAAAGGAAAGAGTGTAAGAGTGGAGGAAAAACAGTAATTGAGAGGGAAAGAGATAATAAGAGAAAGAGGCCAAGCAAGTGGGAAGGCAAAAATGGATGTGAAAGACAATCAGTGGGAAAGATGGTGAGTGAGAAAGTGAGACAGCAAGAGGGACAGAGAGAGAAGAAAGTGAGCACAAGGGAAAGAGAGTGAGAGGTAAACAAAGGCATCAAGAGAGAATTAGAAGCAGATGGGAGAGATCGCACAAGTCAGAGCAATCAGGAGGGAAAGTGAAACAGAGAGAGTGAGAGAAGGACACTGGGAAAGAAGTGAGCTGAGATGGGGAAAAAATGAAAAAAACCCCAACATGTAAAAGCATGTTGAGGGAAGGAGGAGGAAAAGCAAGAGGAAAGGAGAGGCAGAGAGGGAGAGTGAGAGGGGACAAGATAACATAAAAGAGTGACAGGGAAGAAAAAAGGGAAGAGTCAAAAAGAGCAATTAAGTAGGTATAAAAGAGAACAAGAGGCAGACAAGCAAAAGGAAAGATAGAAGCTGAGAGGGAAAGAGAAAGTCATCATGGAGAGAGGCAGAGAGGAGCTAAGTGAGTGGGAAAGAGAGGGACACAAAGGCAGAAGAGACAAAGAGAACAGGAGGGAAAGGGAGTGAGATAGAAAGATTGTGAGAGGGAAAGACAGCAAGACAGAAAGCAAGAGAGAGCAAAGAAAAGCAAGAGGCAAAGATAGCAGGGGAACAGAGGGGAAAACAAGCAAAAGAGGCAAAGAAGGATGGAGGCAAGAGCAAAAACAAAACAGAATGAGTGAGAGACAAGGACAAAGGGCCAGCAAGAGGGGTGGAGTGTGAAAGAAGATGAGAGGAAGCGAGAAGGAAAAGAGAGACCAAGACAAAGGCAAGAGACAGAGCAAAAGCACATTGGCGGGGGGTTATTAGGCAAGAGTAAGTAAGAATGAAAGAGTGAGGATGAGAGAAAGAGGGAAAGCAATGAGAAAAGGGAAAGCACACAAGAGAGGGTAAGCATCTGCAAGACTAGAGACTAGACTCTCCCTAGTATGTAGGCTGGGAGTGCGCAAGAAATTGGGAATGGACACAGCCAGGACAGCTGACCCCAACTGACCAATGGGATATGCCATAAATTGTGCTCAGCAATAACAGCTGGGGGAAAAAAGGAATAAGGGGGGATATTTGTGGTTGAGGTGTCTTCCCAAGTAACCGTTACGCATGCTGATGCCCTGCTTTCCATGAATGTGGCTAAACATCTGCCTGTCAATGGGAAGAAGTGAATGAATTACTTATTTTGCTTTGCTTGCACACACAGCTTTGCTTCACTTATTAGCCTGTCTCTTTCTCAACCCATAAATTTTCTCATGTTTGCCCTTCTCTGATTCTCTCCCCTATCACCCTGGGAGGGGAGCAAGCAAATGGCTGTGTGGTGCTTAACTGTAGACTGGGGTTAACCCATAACAGAGGGAAAGTGCATGAGAGAGGGAAAGACTACATACAACAGAGAGGAAAAGGATGAGAGAGGCCAAAACATGCAAGAGAGAGGAAGTACAAGCAAGTAAGAAGGAAAGCACACAACAGATACAGAAATGGCATGCACAAGAGAGGAAAAACATGCACTGGGGGGATAGCATGTGAGAAAGAATGCAAGAAAAAGCATGAGGAAGTGACAGAAGGGGGGGGGAAGAATGCACAAGAGGGGAAATTGCACAAGAGAGATACAAAAAAGCGCACGACAGCAAGAAACAACATGCAAGAGAGAGAAAGTGCGCAAGAGAGTGAAAGTGCACAAGAGAAGCCAGTACCTCACATCCAAGAAAGATGGAAAGAGCATGATAGAAAGAGGAAAAGGGCATAACAGCAGGGGAGAACAAGAGGGAGAAAAAGGAAAAGTGTATGCAAGAGAACGGGATAGTGTGCACGTGCGAGAGAGAGCAAATGCCCAAGATTAAGGGAAAGAGTACACAAGACAGAGAAACTATACAGAATCTATAAGGTAAGCAGAAACATAAGACAGAGTTAAAGACAGAGCATACATGAGTGAGGGAGAAAGCATGCAAGAGGTAAACATGAGATACAGGGAAACAGAGGAGAAAGTGTGTAAGATAGGAGGGAAGAGTGTTAGCAAAAGAAAGCGCCAGGCAGACAAAGCACAAGAAAAAGAGAAAAACACATGTAAAATGTGAAGTGCAGGGGAAAGTAGAGAGAGAACACAAAAATAGGCATAGAAGAAACGGAAAGCATGATGAGTGAGAGAGACAGTGCTTGTGATAAAGCATGTGTCAGAGAAAGGGTAAATTGGCCTAAAAGAAAGCAAGCAAGGGAGAAAGACAGCAAAAGCACATCCATGAGAGAGGTATGGTGAAAGAGACAAAGGAACTGTATGAGGGAGGAAGGGAAAGCACTCACAATAAAGGAACAGTGCATGACAGAGAAGTAATGCAGAAGAAGCGTGAAGAGTGTCCAAGAGAGAGAAGAACAGACGCATGTGACAGAGGTAAAGCATGTAAGAGAGGGAAGGAAATCTTACACAATAGGGAGGAAGAGAAAGCATGTGAGAGGGAGTGAAAGAGTATGAGAGAGACAAGTTCAACCAAGAAGGTAAGCATTTGAGAGGGAAAGTAGGCAGAAGAGGGGGACATATGTTAAATGAGAGAACTCAAGAGACCATGAAAGTGAGAAACATTCACAGTAGAGACAAGGAAAGCTTGAGCAAACAATGAGAAAGTGAAAGAGTGTATGACTGTATGAAAGACAGAGGGAACATGCATGACAGAGCAGGAAACTGTGACTTAGAAAAAGTGCATAAGAGAAAGATGAAAAGCATAAGAGAGAGGGAAAGCATGCCAGAGACAGAAAGAGAAAGCAAGTAAGGAGAGGTAAATGTGCATATAAGCAAGTGAGAGAGAGAAAGAGAGGGAGCATGCACAAAGAGACAACAAAGGTGCAATAGAAAGAGCAAGGGAAAGGTGCCAGAGAGGAGAGATGCACACCAAGAAAGATGAAAGATATGAGAGAGGGAGTGTATGGAAAAAAGAAGAGATGTTCATTAGAGGTGGAATGCACCCGTGAAAGAGGGAAAGCATGTAACAGAACAGGAAAGTGCACGGTGAGATGGAAAGTATCAAGACAGCACCAGGGAGGGGGGAAAAGGGCTGCACGAGGAAGGGAAAGTATGCCCAAGAGAGGGAAAGCACAAGAGAAGGCAGAAGAAAGGGAAGGTCCATGAGATGGGATACACAAATGAGACAGATAGCATACAAGAATGAAAGCACACAAAACAGGGCAAATACGACAGAGAGGTTGCAGAAGTCAGAGAGTGAACATGTGAGAGAGGGCAGGTGTGCAAGAGAGCTCAAGCACGCCACTGATTCCATGAAAGGCCGAAATCAGGATTCAATAGTCAGGTTGACTATTAAGCACGTAGTCTTTATTGCAGCACTGGACACATAGGTGATCACTCCTCCAAATGTGCGTGCCAGGCAGAGTTAGTTTCACAACATATGTACACACTATACATACATATTTATGCGATTTCCAAGAACTAATTAACATATTCATTATATTTCTGAGAATTCATTGTTATTATGACTGGTTTTACATGTCTCATTGGTCTTGGGGCCCACTGTTCTCAGAGATAAGTTCTTTCTACAAGGTTACACTGTGCTATAGCATCCTGTTCTTATGGA
This sequence comes from Limosa lapponica baueri, assembly GCA_002844005.1. Classification (NCBI taxonomy): domain Eukaryota; kingdom Metazoa; phylum Chordata; class Aves; order Charadriiformes; family Scolopacidae; genus Limosa; species Limosa lapponica. The sequence continues at coordinate 170,483 of KZ505675.1, forward strand.
TAATTTCCTCTTACAAAGTTACATTTGTGCTGACCTATACAATGGCTACACGCATACATGCCTAAAAAACAAAACACTCACAGTATTTGCTAACTCATGCTTACGCTAAGAGTGGCTTAGTTATGTCAAGCAAACCTTCAAGCCACACTCAGCCCTATTCCTTAATTCACCACATTAAAAATACCTGCACGTGCAAGAGAAGGAACGCATGAGATGGAGAAACTGAGATAGAAAGGATGTAACAGGGTGAGTATGAGTCAAAAAGCTTGTAAGGCAGAGAGGGAAAGCTTATTCAAGTGAGGCAAAAAGCGTGCAAGAGAAAAGACCATACAGTAGAGGCAATGAGTATGCAAGAGACACAAAGTATGTGCAAGACAGGGAGAGTGCTTGTGAGAGAGACCGAGTGTCCAAAAATGGAAAATAAGAAGTGCAAATGTGTGGAAATTATAAGAAAGGGGGAGGGACAGTGAGCATGGAAGAAATGCAGGGGCAGTGAGAGAGAGAAATAAAGAAATGTATGGAGAACTAGACAGAGAGATGGGCTGAGAGCAAGACAGGGACAACGAAAGGAACAGTGAGGCAGAGGGAGAGCAGTACGGTCAGTGAGAGGGAAAGAGAGGAAGGAGAAGGTGCGGAGAGACTGAGGGAGAGCGGAGGAGGGGGAAGAGATCAGGACGGACGGTGGGAGAGAAGGAATGAAGGGTATAGACAGCAAGAGCAGGGAGTGATGGAAAGTAACAGAGAGGGACGGAAGGACACTGAGAGGGAGAAAGGAAAGGACACAAAGAAAGGAAGAAGGGACAGAGCACAAGAGGAGGGAACAGCAAGGGAAGGGAGAGACACAGACAAAGGGACAGGGAGGGAGCAACACTGAGAAAGACAGGGGCCATGAGACAGAGACAGATGGAGACCAAGAGGGACAGAAGAACAGCCAGAGTGATGGAAGGACAGCATGGGGGGGAAGGGCAGTGAGTGAGATAGACGGGGACAGCCAGTGAGAAGGGGGACAGGGAGACGTGGGAGGAAGAGGAGATGGGGACAGCAAGGGGGGGCAGTCGATAGTGGGGCAACCAAAGAGAGAGGAAAGGCCAGAACAGAGGCAGGGGCGGGGAGGGGATGTGTTCGATGGATGGACAGAGAGAGGGGACAATGGGGGACGGGGACGACATGATGAGGGGACCTAGAGGACCAGCCAGGATGGGAGGGAAGGACAGCCAGCGAGAGTGACAGGAGGTGGGCAGTGGGGGGGAGCACAGTGAGAGGGAAGAGTGGGGGTAGAGGTCTGCAAGAGAGAGAAAGGGACCACGACACAGACCGACAGACTGGACTGGGGGGGACAGCATGTGCGAGTGATAGAAACTGTGCATGACAGCGAGTGCAAAAGTGTGTGTGAGAGAAGGAAAGACAGTCTGTGAGAGAGAAAAATGGTGGGAAGCAAGGAGAGGGGGAAGGGAGGAGACAGAGGGGAGAGAGGAAATGGGGAGGTGCTTGAGAGCGAAAGTGAGGTGGGCAGCAAGACATATAAATGAGGGACTGAATGACAGAGAGGTATGCAGAGGGTGGGGGGGTCTAGCAAGTAAGATAGTGAAATGATGACTCTTAGCAAGAGACATAGAGAAAGCACAAGCGAGAGGCTGGAAGAATGCACAAGAGGTGATGTGCAAGTGAGAGATAGAAAAGCATGCAAGAGGGAGACAAAACTGCAAAAGAACAAAGCAAGAGAGAAAGAGAGGAAAGAGCATGAGGAAGATGGTGAAGGGAGGGGAGGAGCACATGAAAGAGGTCAGGAAAGCATGTGAGAGAGTGGAAAAAGAGCATTCAATGGTGGAGGAAAGCACCTCCTGAGACAGGGGAAGTGAGGGCAGAGTTGAAAGCAAGAGAGGGAGACTGAGAAGCACGGTGGGGGGAAGAGAGGGTAGAAAGAGTCAGAGAGAGGACAGGAGAAACAGAGAGAGACAGAGGGAAAGAGGGAGGAACAGCAAGAGAGGAATTGTTGGGGGTAGAAAACACCAGGGGGGGTAGGGTGAGGGAATGTGAGAAGAGGGACAGCGGCAGAGAGAGAACAGGGCAGAGAGGGGTTGTGAGCAAAAGACTGAAAGCATGTGCAGGAGGGAAACCACAAGCAAAAGAGGCAAACGATGTGAGGGATGGAAAAGCATGCAAGAAGGGGAAGAAAATTAAAAGAGAGGAAAGCAAGAGCGAATGAGAGAGGGACAAGCATGAGAAAGATGTGAGTGAGGGAAAGTACCTGCACGAAGTGACAAGCATGCAAAAGAGCTGGAAAGCAGAAAGGGGTGGAAGGCTCGGGTAGATGCTGGAAGAGAGAGAGGGAGGAGAACCGAGGGGGTGGAGTGAGAAAGCTCATTAGAGAGACAAGAAAAGCACATTCGAGGGAATTTGCGGGGGCGGGGAGGAAGGCTTGAGAGTGGAGAGAGAGGGGAAGCTTGGGGGAGTAAGAGAAAGACCGAGAGAGCCAGAAAAGAAAGTCCTGGAGAACGCATATGCAAGAGAGGTAAGGCTGCGACAGAGGTATGGAGTATGTAAGACAGAGAGGAAAAGGGGCCAGCAGAGAGGAAAAACGTGATTGAGGGGGAAAGTGTGTAGGAAAGAGAAACCAACAGAGAAAACGTGTCAGAGAGAGAAAGCAAGAGAAAGGGAAAGGGAAGGCAAGAGAGAGGGACAGACGAGGGAAGCAGGAGGGACAGCGGGGGAAATGAGGTAGAGACAGGGAAAGATGGGAAGGGGAGGGGGAGGAGAAAGAAGGAGGGGAACAGGAAAAGAGAGAGGGAAAACAAGAGGAAGGGAAAGCAAGAGGCAGGATAATGAGAAATCGGAGGGGACTGCATAAAAGAGAGAGGTAAAGAACACAGAAAACTGACAGTGGGAATGAGAGAGAAAGTGCAAGCATGAGAGAGAAAATTCATGTGCCTGGGAGAGCATGCAAGAGAGGGGAACAGCAGAAGACCAAAGTGACACAGAGAGGGGGATGTAAGTGACACACACAAAAGAGTGAAGGCATACAAGAAATCTATGGAAAGCAAGAGAGAGGCAAAGTGTGTTCAGGAGAGAGGGAATGCAATTCAAGAGAGAGGCATGAACATCCAAGACGGGCATATGACAGACAGGAAACATAAAATGAGAGAGGTAAAGCTAGAGAAAGTGTGAGGGATAGCAAGTGAGAGAGGGACAGAGAGCAAGAGACAGGGAGGCAGCAAGCTAGAGAGGGAAAGCACTAGCAAGATACTGAAAGCATGCGTGAGAGGGAAAGAGCATGTAAGAAAGAGGAAACATGAGAAAGGTAGGAAATCATGTGAGAGGAGGTGAACAAGAGAGGAATAGACATGAGTGAAACAGGGAAAAAGTAAAGAACAAGGGAAAGAAAAAGCATGCAAGGGAAGCAAAGCATGTGTGAGAGAGCAAACCTTGTCTGAGACGAAAAGCACATGACAGAGAGGCAAACCACATGACAGCAAGAGGGAAGACGTGTGTGATAGAGGGAAGGTGCATGAGGTGGAGACAGGGAAAGTATGGGAGAAAGAGCAAGGGGGGAAGCATGAGACAAACCATGTGACGCGCAGGAGAAGCACAGGACAGAGGGAGGCACAGTAGGTGAGGGAGAGGCAAACTGTGTGACAGAGTGAGAAAGTCGGTGAGGGAGAGAGGGAAAGTGACAGAGATGAGGGGGTGGGAGTTGAAGGAAGAGAGAGGGAAGGGGAAACTGAGGACAACAGGAAAGACGGAACAAGATGAGAGAGGGAAACCAAGAGAAAAAGAGAGGAAGTAAGAGAGAGGGATAGCAACAGAGGCAGCAGGAGAGGGAGGAATGACATCAGTAAAAGACAGAAAACATGAGTGAGATGGAACATGCAAACAAGAAGGGAAATTGTGTGAGAGAGAAAGCATGCAAGAGAGGGAGAAAGACACAGAAAGGAGGGGTAATAAGACACTTGGGTTGGGGGGAGCAGTGCAAGAGAATGAAAACAGCGAGCAAGGGAAAAGCACACACAAGAGATAAGGAAAGCATGAGAGAGGGGCAATATTCACATGAGAAGGAAAGCACACGAGAGAGAATACATGCAAGAGGGAGGCTATTGAGAGAGACAGGGCAGAGGGTGCATCAGACACAGGGCATGACAAAAAAGAGGAAAAGGATAAGGAAAGCCTGTGAGAGGGAGGGAAAGAACCTGAGAGGGAAAGCATGTAAGAGGGAAAACATGCAAGAGCAAGAGAAAGCACATGACATGTAAAGTGTGTGTGAGAGGGACCGAGGCAAAGTAGGTGACAGAGAGAGGCAAGCCACACGACACAGAAGCAAAGCAAGTCAGAGGCAAACTGTGTAAGACATGGGAGTAGGAAAGTGTGTGAGGGAGAGAAGGAAAGCAATATGAAAGAAACATATGTCTGAAAGAGACAGAAGAAAAGTGTGAGCAAAAAAAGGAGAGGTGGAGAAGATGGAAAGAGGCAAAGCGACAGAAAGACAAAGCAAGACAAGAATAGCAGGAGGTGGAGGGAGGAAAAGCACAAGTGAACATGCAAGCAAGAGGAAAAGTGCAATCAAAAGAGAATTGCGTGAGAGAGGCAGGAAGCACACGAGAGGGAGGAAGGGCGAGATAAAGAAGTTGAAAGCAACAGACATGGAGCGAGGGAAGCACCTGAGAAAGAATAAACATGCAAGACAGAGAAAGTTCCTGAGAGAGACAGCAAACAAGAGATAGAGACCAAGGGAATCTAAGAGGGAAAGCACTAGAAAGAGTGAGGTAAAGCATGTCTGAGAAAGAGGAATAATACATGATGGAGATGCAAATCAGGAAAGAGAGACATGCAAATGGAATGATAGAGACATGTGAAATGTGCAGAAGAGAGGGAAAGGGCCAGGGGAGGGAAAGAACAGTGGGAAAGAGGAGGGAAAGGGAGAAAGATGAAAGACCTAGAAAGAGAGAGGGAGGCAAGGGATACAGAGGGTTAGCATGAGAGAGAGAAGCACAGCTAAGACACTGAAAGCACAAGCAAGAGTGAAATCATATAAGGGAAGCAGGAGCAAGCAGGAAATCACGTCAGAGTGGGGAAGTACACCATAGAGTGCAACAGCATGTGAGAGAGGCAAAGCAAAGCATGTGCACAAGAGGCAAAGCATACGCAAGCAATGAAGCATGTCAAACGGGGTGACCAAGACGGGGAAAGAGAGAGAAATCTGGGGGGAAGGAGGAGAGGCAAGCACATCAGAGAGAGAGAAAACATGCCTGAGGCAATGGGAAAGCAAGACACAAAGAGGAAGGGATAGCAAGGGAAAGACAGGGATACTGAGATACAAGTAGCGACAGCAAGCAATAGAAAGAGAGATAGGAAGCAACAGAAGTAGGGAAAACATGAGCAAGAGGGAAAGTGCACACAAACAGTAGAAAAATGTGTCAGATGGAAAAGCACATGAGGGAGGGGAAAGCACGAGAGAACTAGAGAGCGATGAGAGGGAAGTGCAAGAGAAAGTAGAAGCACACAAGAGACGCAAAACATGTGAGAGAAGGATAAAGGGTGTAAGAGAAACAGTGTGAGAGAGGCAAAAAGCGTTAAGACAAAAGGAAGAGCATGTGAGAGTGGGAAAGTGAAAGAGGTAAGTGTTTGAGAAAGAGCAAAAGCAAGGAGGGTGAAAAGAGACACCAGAGGGAGGAGATGGGAGGGCGGAAGGGGGGATAGAATGAGGGGAAAGGAAGGAAAGGAAAGAGGAGATTGAGAGGGAAAGCGATAGAAAGAAGGGAGTTGAGAAAGGATAGTGAGAGATAGGGATAGCACAAAACAGGGAGCAAAAGCACAAGAGACAAAGCGTGAGTAAGGGAAAGTACAAGCAGGAGACAAAGGGACTTTGTGACAGAGAGAAAGCATGCTGGAGAGGGGGGAAGAGAGGAAGAAGCAAGTTGCCCAAACCATGACCCAAGTGCAAGAGAAAGAAGAAACATGCAAGACTGTGAAACTAGAAAGAGATGCAAAGTGCCTGTGACAGTGAAAGGGCACTCGAGAGAGGAAAAGCCAAGAGAGAAGAAAGCAGGTAACAGAGAAAGTATACAAGAGAGAGGAAAAATTATAATACAGAGGAAAAGTGTGTCAGAGAAAAAGAGGGCAAATTCGGGGGGTAGTGAGAAGGAGAGGTGAAAACAAAAGAGATAGAGAGGGAAAACAAGAAAAGTAAATCGAGAGGGAGAGAGTAAGAGAGTGAAGCAGGGGAGGCATGAGAAAGAGATGGATAGCAAGGGCTAGATCATGAAAGGAAGGAAAAATCTCATGGGACAGGAAACATGAGCAAAAGGAAAAGTGCAAGCAGAAGAGATGAAAATTGTGCAACGGAGAAAGCATGCAAGATGAGGAAAGAGAGAATGGGAAGGCAAGACAGAGAAGAGAAAAGCAAAAGAGAGGGGAACAGAAGAAAAAAGACACAAGAGAGTCAAAGCACACAAGAGACAAAAGGAAAGCAGGAGAGAGTCAAAGCGTGCATAAGAGTGAAAATGCAACAGAGACAGGAATAGTGGGGAGCATGCTGTGCAACAGAGAGGGATAATGAGCAATAGAGAGGAGAAAGCACGAGAGAGAGACTGAAAGCATAAATGATGTAAAGTGCATGCAAGAAAGGAAACGTTTCAGAGATGGAAAAGTATGCAAGGGATGGGAAAACAAAAGACAGTGGCAAAATGACAGAAGGATAGGGGAAGTGAGGCAGAACAAGAGAGGGAAGTGCAAAAGACAGGAAAAATGAGCAGGGGAGAGCATGTCCAAGGGGCAGGGGGGTGACAGAAGGAAAGTGCATTGGAGAGAGAGGAGAAAAACACTCTTAGAGAGGCAAATCACATGAGAGAGAGACAAATCAGGTGTGGGGTGAAGCAATACAAAGGTAAAGTGTAGCAAAGAGAGATGCAGCACAAGATACAGAGGGACAGCACAAGAAAGAGAGAGGAAAAGCACAAGGAAAAGTGAGCAAGCGGGAAAGTGTGTGTGAAAGTGAGGACAGAAAGCATGCAGGACAGGGAGAAAGCGAGAGACCCTGAGAGAGAAGAAACATGCTAGAGGGTGTGCTAGTGACTGTCAGCATGCAAGAGAAACAAGGAAAGCAAGAGGAAGAAGAAAAGCACATGCAACAGGGAAAGCTTACCACCGGAAAAAACTCAGGAGAGGGAAAGTAAGAGAGGGAGGAAGTGAGCAATCAAGAGTGAAATAGTGAGCAACAGAGTGACAGCACAAGCAAGAAACTGCAAGCATGAGAAGGAAAGTGCATGCAAGAAAGAGGAAAACTGTCAGAGATGGAACAGCATGTGAGAGACAGGCGAAAGAGAGTCCATGAGAGAGGGGAAAGGCGGGTGAATTCAGAAAAGCAGGCAAAACAAGGTGGGTGGGAAGGGCACAGGACAGAGGCAGAGGGAAAGCAAGAGAAATGGGAAATGTGAGAAAGGGACAGAATCAGATAGCAAGAAATAGCACGAGAGAGGGAAGAAAAGCACAAGTGGGAAAGTGCAAGTAAAAGAGGAAAACTGCAAAAGCAGGAACATGTTAAAGTGAGAAAACATATCTGAGAAAGAAGGAAAATTTTGAGGGGAGGAGGAGAGAGACAAGTACATAGGGAAAGTGAGAACAAGAGAAAGCAATAATGAGACAAGGGGAAGGTGGCGAACAGAGAAGAAATAGAAAATACAAAAGAAATATGCAAGAGCATGAATGTTCACAAGAACATGGGAGATAAGGAAACCAAGAGAGAGGCAAAGCTTCTGTGAGAGGCAGTGTAAGTCAGAGAAAGGAAAAGTGTTTGTCAGAGAGGCGAAGGGAGTGTGAAAGAAAAAGCTGATCAGAATGGGAGAGAAAGCACATCTGAAAGAGAGAGAAAGAATTTCTGTGAGAGAGGGAGAACATGGCCAAGAGAGAGGGACAGAGAGGGGGAGACATAACTGAAAGAGGGACATAGGGACATAACTGGAGGGACAGAGGGAACTGAGACAGCAAGAAAGCACATTGCAAAGAGGGAAAGCATGTCTGAGGAGGAGACAAATGGAAGGACAGAGAGAGGGAGTACAGAGAAAGCCCAAGACAGGCAGACTAAGATGCAGAAGCAAAACAGACAGAAGGAACGTCAGAGTGAGACTGTGGAGTAATTTGTGACAGAGAAAGAGAGCACATTTGAGACAAAGGGAAAGCCCAAGAGACAGATGGAGAGATAGAGAGGGATACCAAGAGCAAGAAAGAGGGATAGGGGGTAACAGAGAAATAGCAAACAATGGAGGAAAAGCACAAGCGAGGGACTGAAAGCATGAGCGAGAGGGAAAGTGTATGCAAGAATGTGTCAGAGATGGATGGAAAAGCATGTGAGAGATGGAGAAAATAAGAGGCAAAGCAAGGGAGTATGAAAAAGGTACGCACAAGAGAAAAACATCATGTGAGAAGCCCAGAAGTGTGTGAGGGAGAGAGGCAAATCATATCTGGAAGAGAAGGACTGCTAGGGGGGAGGGACGAAATAAGAGAGGAAAAACGCATCTGAGGGAGAGGGTAAGATGGGAGACATAGCAAAAGAGACCAAGGAAAGCAAAGGAGAGAGGACAGAGGGAAGAAAGAGGTGGAGAGTGAGATGGAAAGTTCAAGAGAGAGGAATGGTTGGGGGGGTGGTTGAGAGGGAAGGATAGCGAGCAAGAGAGAGAGGTGTATAGCAAGACAGAGAGCGGGATAGCAAGCAAGACAGAGGGGAATAGCGAGAGACTGAAAGCTTCAGTGAGACCAAGTGTAAAAAAGAGAGAAAAACTGAGAGATGGAAATGTATGAGAGGGCAGGAAAGAACATTAGACTGGAAAGAAAGAGAGAATGAGAGCAAAGTGCTTAAATAGAGACACCACCAGCAAAGCACATAAGACAAAGCAGCAAGGTGCATACAAGAGAGGGAGAGTGGCAAAGCATGCTCACAAGAGGCAAAGCTTGCATGCATGAGAGGTAAAGCATGAGTACAAGAGACTGAGAAGTGATAGAGAAAGCATACATGCATGCAAACAAGATAGGCAAAGTGCACGCACAAGAGAAAGGCAAAGCACAAATGAGGGAGAAGCAATGAACATGAAAGGTAAAGCACACGAGGCAAAGTGTGCATGAGAGAGCCAACATGCACGAGGGAGAGAAATGCCTGTGAGGGAGGAAGCATGCAAGAGGGAGAAAGTGCATGCAAGAAGAGGAAGCACATGAGTAGAGGGAAGAACGCACAACAGTGTTCAAGGAATGCAAGGGGCAAAGTCACGGAATGATATAGGGAAGCAGGGAGGTAGAAGAAAAAAGCACAAAAGAGGCAGAGCACATAAGACAGTGAAATACAGGAGAGGCAAAACATGAAGGAGAAAGCAAGCATCGGAGAGCAGGGAAAGCATAAGAGGGGAAAAATACATGCAAGAAGCAGAGCACATAGAATAACTTAGGTTGGAAAAGAAACTTAAAACCACTGAGTCCAACCATAAACCTAACTCTGTGGAGTCGACTACTAAACCGTATCTCTAAGCACCACATCTAAACATCTTTTAAATACCTCCAGGGGTGGTGACTCAACCACTTCCCTGGGCAGCCTGTTCCAGTGCTTGACAACCCTTTGGGT
>KZ505675.1:180200-211753 GCA_002844005.1 Limosa lapponica baueri
CTTGTCCTATCTCTTGTTAATTGGGAACAGTGACCAACATCCACCTTGCTACAACCTCCTTTCAGATAGTTGTAGAGAGCGATAAGGTATCCCCTCAGCCTCCTTTTCTCCAGGCTAAACAACACTCGTTCCCTCAGCTGCTGTTCATAAGCCTTGTGCTCTAGACCCTTGCTCTTCTTTGGACATACAACAGCACCTCAATGTCTTTCTTGTAGTGAGGGACCCAAAACCAAACACAGTATTCGACGTGTGGAATCACCAGTGCCAAGCACACAGGGATGATCACTTCCCTATGTCCTGCTGGCCACACTATTTCTGATACAAGACAGGATGCAACTGGCCTTCTTGGCAACCTGGGCTCACTGCTGGCTCATATTGAGCCTGCTGTCAACCAACAGCCCCAGGTTCTTTTCTGCCAGGTTCTTTTCTGCCAGGTTCTTTTCTGCCAGGCAGCTCTCTAGCCACTCTTCCCCAGGTCTGTAGCACTGCATGGGGTTGTTGTGACCCAAGTGCAGGACCCGCCACTTGGCCTTCTTGAACCTCATACAATTGACCTCGGCCCATTGATCCAGCCCCTCTGGATCCCTCTGTAGAGCCTTTCTACCCTCAAGCAGATCAACACTGTAGCCCAACTTGGTGTCATCTACAAACTTACTGACGGTGCACTTGATCCCTTCATCCACATTGTTGATAAAGATATTAATCAGAACTGGCCCCAGTACTGAGCCCTGGGGAACACCACTTGTGACCAGTTGCCGATAGGATTTAACTCCATTCTCCACAACTTTTTTGGCCTGGCCACCCAGCCATTTTTTTCCCAGCAAAGAGTTCTCCTGTCCAAGGCATGAGCAGCCAGTTTCTCCAGGAATATGCCGTGGGAAAAGGTGTTAAAGGCTTTACTAAAGTCTAGGTAGACAACATCCACAGCCTTTCCCTTGTCCACTAAGAAGACCACCTTGTCATAGAAGGAGATCAGGTTAGTCAAGTAGGCTGAGTTCCCCTCATCTAGAGCATTGATAAGCATATGCATGAGGGACAGGCAAGGTCCCTCAGAGAGAAAGGCAAAAGGCACACAGGAAAAGGGTGTCAGAGAGAGGAAAATACGGGTGCAGGGAGAAAGAAAGAGAGGAAGCCTCAGCGTGAGAGGGAATATGAGAGAGTGAAAAGGGGAAAACAGACAACAAAGAGAAGAGAAAGAAAGGGAGAGAAGAAGCGGGCGTCGAGAGAGGAAACTAGGAAAGCTAGTGTGTGTTGGGAAGGATTCAAGAAAGGTTAAAAGTCACAGGCAAAGTGCATCCAAGAGAGGGGAAATGCAAATCTAAGAGGGAGGGAAAGCAGGTCTGAGACAAGCAGAAAGCGGGATATTGTTGGGAGAATCTGAACAGATTGAGAGGAAATACTATACAGACAGAAGGGACAGAGAGCGAGCAAGAAGGAGAAAGCGTGAGTGACTGCAAGCTTAAGAAGGGGAAAGTGCACACAAGAAAGGAAAAGTTTTTCAGAGGCAGGAAAACATACAAAGGAGAGGAAAAGCACGAGGCAGAGACAATGAAGGAAATAAGTGCAAGAGAAAGAAAAGGCATGTAAGAGGGAAGGTGGGAGACAGGAGAAGCACCCAAGTAAGAGATTGAACATGCAAGAGAGAGGGAAAGTGCAAGAAATTTGAATTTGTGTGAGACATGAGAAAGCACACAAGGAGAAAATCTACAGAAGGGAGAGGGAGGTGCAAGACAAAGAGAGCAAAAGTGCACAATAGAGAAAGAAAGTATGAGAAAGACAAAGCACATTCAAGTGAGAGAGGGAGAGCATGTGTGAGGAGAAAGGTACATGCAAGAGGAAGAAAGTGCACGCACAAGGAGGAGAACGCATGCATGAGAGGGGGAAGCATGCAGGCGGGAGAGCGTGCAACAGCAAGGGCAAAGTGTGCAAGAGGGGAACACACAAAGAAGGGGCGGAATACACAAAGGAAATGGAAGCGTGCCAACCAGGGGAAGAGCACAAAAGAGGAAAGCAGGCAAGAGAGAGGGAGAGGCACGTGTGTGAGAAGGTGGAAGTGCATGCAAGAAGGTGGAAGTGTGTGAAGGGGAGAATGCATCCATGAAAGGGAGAGAGTGTGCGTGAGCTAGAGAAAAAGCGTGACGGGGTATCATGAGGGGGGAAGTGTGAGGGAGAAAGTGCATGAGGAGGAAAGCACACAGAGAAGCATGAGACGGGGAAGCATGCTTGCAAAGGGGCAGAAGCACAAGAAGGACAGAATTGCATCAGGGAGGAGAGTGCAAGAGTGGGGAAGCCCATGAGAGAGAGGTACATGTGTGCGAGGAGGGGAAGCACATGCACGAGAGGTGGAAAAAGCCTGAACACAAAAGAGACAGGAAACATCCACGCATGAGAGATGATGAAAGCCCAGGTATGAGAGATGAAGAAAGGGCAAAAGGAGGGGAAGCGTCTGTGAGAGGGTGGGAAAGCAAGAGAAAGAGGAATAGCTTGGTGAGGAGAGGGGAGAGGGGAGCAGGGAAGACAGGTGTATAGCAAGATAGAGAGGGGGCGGGATAGCAAGAAAGAAGGCTAAGCAAAGGTACAGGAACCCTGTATAAGACCACATTCAGGGTGCCCCAGTTTGGCTGGGACACCTCATGCACGTGAATAAATATTTACTCTTGCAAGTCTATAGTTTGAGTCCTTGCATCTCTTCTCAGTCGCCGTGGGCCAGTTGTGAGGTTTTGTGACAAGACAGAAAATGCGCAAGACAGAAGGCAAGTGTGAGAGGGAGACAGGCAAAACACATGCAAGCAAGAGACAAAGCACATCAAAGAGGTGTAAAGTGTGTCCAAGAGAGAAGGGAAGCTTGGGGGGCAGGGAATGCTGAGGGGATAGCAACAGAAAGACAGGGATGGGGAGGATACCAAGAAAGGTAAAGAGAGAGATACCATGTGAGTGAGAGAGAGGGATGGTAAGCAGGAGAGAATGAGGAACAGAGAGTTAGAGACAGAAGGGAAGCACATAGGAAAGCGTAACTTCATTTTATAGCAGCACCAAGCTGCAGGGTCCTTCCTCTACTAACAGCTGTGTGGACTAATCAAAGAAAACTTCTTAGGTGTCAGTATAGACAAATCTAATCCCTTTCATCACAATTTGCTAAAATTCCTTTAATTGCACCCCAGTACCTATGATTTTTGAAAATAACATGCCACATGACCACTTGCTACCCTGCAACACTGATGCAAATTACCTTTCCTCTGTTAAGCTCCAACAGCTGTGGTTCACTAACAATAGGAAGGACTAACAGAAGTTTATTTACAAACACAAAATCTAAACAATCTTCTTTTTGGTTTGGTTTGATGGGGGGGGGGTTCAGATTTTTAGAGGCTTTTCAAGTTTTTCTAGAGTCCTGTGAACAGATCCTGCCTAGATTGTCATTATTCTTTGAAGAAATTCTGGTTCCTTACCATTAATGGATCCCAAAATTTCTGCCTGAAATTCATGTCCCCTAGGCTACTCATGCCCAATGTCATTAATGTTGATTCTCCTAAGATTCAATAAACTTAAGCGTGTATTAAATATAATGAACTCTTCTATGTAAGCAGCATTTGTAAATCTAGCCGTACAGGATTGCAGAAAAACATTGTCTCACACTGCAGAGGTTGCAACCAAGCATGAAGATCAAATACTGCACCTTTTTGTACAGCAAAGTGATTCTGCATACCTACACTCTAGGTAGAGTAAGAAGCAGCTTGTAATTCTACAGATACACAAAGAACTGAGAGGCTGTACAGTCAAGTCAGCTACATGCTTCTGACCATACTTCTGTAAGTCAGAGGAACACCAGAAGAGCAAGAGAAGGAGACAATGTAACCATAAAACCTCAAATTAGAGCTTGGGCAGGAATTAAAAACAATTACAGAACCCTTTCCTTTCAAGTCAAGATTACCCACAAAGAAAAGGTGACAGATCACTAAAAATTATAAAGCGTATATGATGTGCTTACTGAAAGTGGTCTCTACCTAAGCCAGCAGTTCTGTCGATGAGAAGAATCTCAGAGTAATGGCAGTACACAGCAACAGTAAGACCATTTAAAAGCTGTGTGGCCAAGTCTACAATGCATTTGGGCAGGAGCTAGCACACTGGAGCACAAGTTCTTAACTAGGGTCATCACTAGAAAACAAACCTCATGTTGGATATGCCAACTCTACCAAAAATCAGATCATAATTTTTTAAGTTCCAAATCTGTTCAGATGCTTAGTTCTATCTACACAAAGCAAAAATAACCTAACTGATCCCAGATCTGTGTATTTATAAATTCTGTGCACACAACTTTCCTTAAAATTTACAAAGAAAGCGTTTCAGCTCCTAAAACACAGCTGCATAGCTGGTCCATGGAGCAAGACGATGGCATTTATTTTGCAAATGGCATTGAAACAACTTGTCATTTGTTTATAACATAGAGGCAATTGCAGGGAACCCTACTCTGCTGGATCGCTTTCCACTACTAACAAAATACTTTTCAATGCTAAGAAGGAAGGCTGCCTGAAGGAAGCTTCATAGGAAAAGTCAGTGTCTCACCAGCATCACAAAGAAATGAATGAAGAAGTATCCATCACAGAGCACTAATGATGTCTAAGAGAAATCTCCAACCGTCACTGCAATGACATCATGTCAGGAGATACCTAAGGGAGTAAAATACTCTTCTGGCTTGTGGCAATGAAACCCCATTCCAGTTTTATCAAATCACTCACAGATTTCCATGCACATCAGTGGAGAAGTAGATAACTTCTTCTATAAAATTTATTTATTTTTTTATTTAGAGAATGGGACTGCTGGCAGACACAATAGGTAACAGGTACTGCCATTCTAGAGAACATAGCAGCAGTATATTCTTAGTTGCAAGCATTTTTTCAGCTTTGATTAAAATAAGGACAAGAGAATGGAGAAAAACCAGAAGAGTTAAAAACAACACAAAGAATACTGAAGGCTCCAGGGAAAAATGTTTGGATTGTTCCTTTGTCTTTGAGGAGGGCTGCACTTTGTACCTGGGACTCAAAAAAAAAAAAAAAAGTATATTGAAACACTCAGTGCATGTCCAGCTTATGTCAGAAAGAACAATGATTAATGTAGTAACATGGATTGTGAATGGGGGACTCAATGAATCAAATGCATTAGGTTGAAGACGGCAAAATATGATGTTAACTGCTGAAATTCCTTTAGCAAGCACGCCTTCCTAATCCTGTTTAGATCAGCACTATAAAAGAATTCAAAGCAAAACTAAAGTTTGCTGTGCCAGCATTCTACACTAACAAAGTCAAGGCATAATATTAAAAGTTTTGCAACTATTAACACCCTCCTGTAGGGCATAGCTTCCATTTTCAATACCTGAAAGCCATTTGCTAACATGAAAGCACTGTTATAACTTTTGATCACTAAAGAAGAAAAGCCAATAATCAGCTTCTAAACTGATTATTCTAAGCTAGGAACCATCCACTAGTTCACCCTGATACCTGACTCATTAAACCAGTTAAAACACAGATTCCAACGTGCAAGTAATCTGAAAACTATCACGATGCCTAGCTAAAGAGTGGTAATTATACAACACTGTGAACGTCACCCACATGACAATTTTGTTTGGGTAGGAACTTGACAACTGAATCCATCTGGAGTGTACTGCACAGTGAGATCGTATAATATAGGTCAGATTATCCAACAAAATGGCCCTTTTCCCAGTCATAATGATCCCAAAATGCAAAGTTCTCCTTCATATCAGAACAATATAGTGGTCACTGTAAAAACTACCCTTTACATGAATCAGGTACTCTCTGGAATTTATGCAAGTCACACACAGAATACCTGGTTAACTTAGGCATCAGTTTAATCAGTACTCCCTGTCTCAAAAATAGTTTCAAGAGTTATGGGCTTCAGTCTCCATGGAAACTGTGCAAAGAGTTCTTCTTACTATTTTTGTCTATGAAAATCCCATCACATTTAAGCTGCCAAGTTTCTTAGGAGAGCCTGAAGAACTAAAAGTGGCAGTAATATCCATGTTACTGTCTATCACATGCCACTTAATTATTTTAGAAATATATTTACCTTTCCATATGAGGAAAATATTTTATATTTCCGCGTGTTTGATCAGATGGAAGAAAATTGTTTAAGGAGTTCCAACTACATTTCCACAGCAAATATATTATTTCAAAACCTCCTTATCTTCTATTCCATCATACCATACTGGACAGATACAGGCTACATCTATCTATCTAATGCACTTTCATCTCTCAAGGAGGCTTTTAACACCATCTCCCATAACATCCTCACAGGCAAACGGATGCATTCCAGGCTAGAAAAGTTGACAGTGAGGTGCACTGAAAACTGCTCAAATGCTGGGCTCACAAGGTTGCGATCAGCAGTACAAAGTCCACACAGATGCCAGTAACTAGCAGTCAACCCCAGGGCTTGACACTGGGGATAATACTGTTTGACATCTTCATTAATGCTCTGGACAATGGGACAGAGTGCCCTCTTGATAAGTCTGCTCACAATACAGAACTGGGAGGAGTGGTTGATACAGCAGGTGGGTCTACTGCCATTCAGAGGTACCTCAACAGGCTAGAGAAGTGGGCTGACAAGAAACTCAAGAAGTTCAACAAAGGGAGATGCCAAATCCTGCATCTGGGGAAGAATAAACTCATGCACCAGGACAGGCTTAGGGCTGACCCTCTGGAAAATAGCTTGGCAGAGAAGGACATAGGTTGTTCCTGGTGGACAACAAGTTGAACATTAGCAAGCAATGGTCCCTTGAGCCAGCCCAGGCCTGTAGTAGGAAAAGTAGAGGCAGCAGGCTGATGAAAACGATCTTTCCTCTCTGCTCAGCAGTGGTGAGACCACATCTGGGGTTCTGGATCCCATTCTGGGCTCCCCAGTATAGGACAGACATGGGCATAATGGAGCAAGTCCACTGAAAGGTCACAAAGATGATGCAGGGCTTCGAGCATCTGACATACATAAAATGAGAGGATGAGAAAGCTGAGGTTGTTTAGCCTTGAGTAGAGAAGGCTCAGCAGGGATTTCACCAATGTTCATAAACATCTAATGGACAAAAGTAAAGAAGATGTACCCAGACTCTTCTCAGTGGTGCCCAGTGAAAGAGTGAAAGGCAAGGGACACAAACCAAAATATAGCAAATTCCCTTAAACATCAGAAAACAACTGTTTTACTGCAAGGGTTGTCATACTGGAACGGGTTGCCCAAGTTGGCCCTGGAGTGTCCATCCTTGGAGACGCTCAGAAATCCACTAGACATGGGCCTCACGAGACAGCTCTGTTTGACCCTTCTTTGGATGGGAGGGTCAAGTATTCTGTGATTTCGTAAATTGAAAGTGCAGAGAAAGAGAAGGATGTGAACATCTATTTGCCCCTAGGAAGTGACGTGCCAGTGGAGCTCAGCTTTTAAGAACTCTGGCAAGAAGCTCTGTTAAACCAACCCAATCGATGCAGCTATAAATTACATGCGCTCTGCTAAGTAGCTGCAATAAACAGAGACAGCACTGAAGTCAGGCTTCTCTGCCCAGCTCAACTTCCTCAGGTGCAACAGCTCTAAAATAGGCTGCAGGATGCTAGAGACTTTGCCAACAACGGCACTGCTGAGCAGTTCTGGGCACATTCATTCCGCTAAGACTGTACTAGGATGAGTCAGGAATCCCAACAACATCCTGTGGCAATCTAATGGGACTCACTCAGCATACTCAAAAAAAACCAGGGCAGCTGGATTCTTTTAGACCTTCCTATCTGGAGGAAGTGGGGAAAGGGTTTGAATTTCACTGACCAAAGCATATTACTTATAAAACAATTAATAGGAAGCCTTTATAAAGAACATTCTACAGCATCAAGCAGTTTTTTTAAAAAGCTCAGTCTCTCATACATTTAAGAAAACACATGAAGCAGCTGAACTTCTGCCTTCTGCAGTTTCAGCTTTGGCTCCAAGGAATAATGTCAAAGTAATGAGACAACCATTTGGCCAGCAACATGAAAACACAAGACTAAAATAAAAAGTGCACAGACCAGGTTCTGAGCATCATACCATACCAATTTAAACAAGTCCCAGCAGTACAGAAATTTCAGTCCAGAGTTATGCACTGTTTCATAGAGGAAACAATCTTACCAGTTGACCCAAATGAACCTTAAAATGGCTACAGATACAAACTGCTTGATGGAATCTACTTACATAAGCGATGTGGGTATTAGAGGTCACAGCTACCCAACTGAGAGCAGTTTAAACCAGCACTGTACCTGGCAACACTACTTAGCTGAGCTTTTAATCTGCAAAAATTCAACCAAGAAAACGTCAGAACAACAACGAATGCTACTACAGAGGCACATTATTTGAAACAATTCTAAACAAGTACAGATCCTCAAAGATTTTGTTACATAAAGTTTTTTATTATTTTGTTAGAAGAGCTTTCAAAAAACATGCTATATGATATCATTTTCTCTTCATTGTATGTTAGTGTTCATCACAGTCTGCAGTCTAGGGTTTAAACAACATTAAAACTTCAACTCTTTAAAAACATTACGGGAGCTCTAATTCTTTCCCTACCGCTCCCCAGATAATGGCACTGAGGTGGTTTACTCCACTGTGCTTGGAGTCTTCAAAGGACAGGCAGAAAGCTCCAGTTCCAAAGCACCTACAGTGTAATAATGAAGAATGGAAAGTGGGACTGCTAAAAAATCTCACCAACACAGGAATATGGATGTGGCCAGTGAAACTGTCAAGCATTTTTAAACAAAGCATGGCAGAGGTATAAAGGAATTGGGAAAACCAGTAGATTAATAGAATGTAAGTAATACTTAGGGTCATGAGTCACATATTTACTAGAAGACAAGAGGCGGGGCTTTTTATAACTCTTTTTAAAGTTCGAAAGAATGGAGAAAACTTGAAGAGCTTGGATACTGGGTAGATGTACTGATGAAGCAAAGCAGTAACTAAAGCTAAACTGATGAGCATTAGAAACAGAGACTCACAATTGAGTTTGGTGTCAAGACACCAGGTAGTAAAGAAAATTCAAGAAAGGATTTTCTGTGGTTATACAAATCCAGACATCAATTATTAGTGTATGTCACATCTACTTCTCCTGAAGCAAAAAAATACCAGAATGAACAGAGAAATGGCTGGTTTTCAGAGACATTATACATAAAGACCAGTACTTAGACAGTATCAATCTATATAAGACCAAAGATGACTTCAAGATAGCTGGCCTCAGACTAAGAGGTAATGTTCTACAGTGAGTCTTAATCTACACTAAGGAGTGCATTACTAGGGCAATGCAATGGCCCAGCACTGAGCTGCATAATTCCACTGCAATAAAGTTGGGAGAGCTAGACATCTTTAGAGAGCAACATGGCAGACAGGCAAATCAATTACTAAGGTGAATAAAAACTCTACCTGTTAAAGGTGCCTGTTAAAACAGAGCAGTGGACTGTGCAGGCATTTAGCCTGTTAGAACGGGTCCTTCTTGGTTCAAAAACCTCCACTAGTCTATGCAGCTTGGACAGCTGGGAATCCCATCTCCTCATGCCTTTGATGAACACACATGTGCCAACACAAGCTCACAGAATAGGTATAGCCCAAAACAAAGAAGCGAAAGGAGAAGAGAGAAGCCAGAAAACAAAAAGCACCGACAGGATGAGACAGGATGACACTACGTAGATAAAGAGAAGTCAGAGATTTACAGAGGATGACAATGCATAAGGCAAAGAGCTGCTATAAACTAAATATTGTCTAAAATCCCACCTGCCAAGCCCACTGCATCACTTTATTCCCCATTTAAAAAAAAATAATAAAATGTACATTTAAATTCCACAGATAATAGAGAAAAGACTCTGGGATGGTAAAAATTTAGTCACTGTCAAATGTTATTTCTGTGAAAATATATCAAGTTTTTGCAATTGTGCATTGACATTATATGATGAAGAGCTTACAACTCCTCTCTCTATTTTAACATACTGCTTCTCTCAGTTTGAATGCCATGGATGATGAGTGAAATGTAGTATTAGAGAGTCCAGTTGGATTTTACATGCACATTCTAAGTTACGTCAGCATTTTCCAACTATGTCTTCTCAAAATTCCAAAAGCACCAATTCCTTTTACGTTAGCCCATCTGCTATACAAGATACCCAAAGTAAAAATATTTTAGCTACAAATGACTGCAATAACCAGTAACATACAATAAAATAAATATGTTTTTTTTATAAATGTTGTATGTCACTATGCCAAACAAGGACAGACATTCAAAGAACAGCATGTTAGTTAATTTTGAATTCTATTAAAAGTCCTTCTCAGGCTTCCTACTTAATAGGTTCCAAGAAGAATGCTTTTAGGCTGCACGTGCTGTTACAACAAAACATAATAAAATTTTAAGTAATTTAGCACAGCAAACTGAGAACTCATTAAGAAATAAAATTAGTAAAACATACATGTATATTCCCAGTGCAAAACTTCTGCAGAGAAAATGGAATTGGAAGAGTAAGGTGATACAAACTCATACCAAAAAGAAGAACATGCATTTTCTTAATAGAAAACTAACTTCCAAGGAAAAAAATTATTGGAACAAAATTGTTTGAAAAGCTATATGCTATATATGAATGGTATTTGTGTCTGCAGTACCTAGAGGAGCATTACTTCAGTTGAAAACATGATTACCTGCAAACTTCAGAACTCAAGTAGCACAGCAGATGAATGGCCCAAAGCAGAGGTCCTGCGTATGTTGCAAATGCTGTAAGGAAGATAGCTGGTATCTCTACATAACCTTCTAGTCCCACAAAACCTGCTGAAATATCCACAGTAGCAATGCCATTTGAATTTCCCTGAAAATAGAAATAAAAAAGTAAAGATTTAAATATCTCCAAAGAACCATTTAGAATACATTAGAATAATATTAATTATTGCACCGTTTAAAGACTTACTCTTTAAGCCATTTTACACTACCGCCACACTCTTTACATCCAAGTTTCAATAAAGCAGCTTACAAAACAAGAGCTTCTCCTTAGGATTTACAGACCAATGAAGGCATAAACAGCATGCTCTTTTGCTTGTCTTATTTTGTCTGCAAATTAACATGTTGTTTAATAAATTACATCAAAAAAAGATTTTAAAGCAAGCAGCTGCACTTGCTGATTTCAGTTACAGCAATGAAAAAAACCTGCGTTTTTCATCACCCATGGTTCAAACCCAAGACGTTAAGCCTGTTGTCTAAAATTACACCAGGAAATAAATATTTCTTGCCATTAGAGACAAAAGGGCTCTGATTTAGAGCTGTAGTGGAATACTACCCTGCCCACCTGCCTGCCCCACAAAGTTGCTGCATGTAACCAGACTAAAACAGGCATTTAAAACCTAGAAAGAGAAAAACGAAAAGAACATACAGCAATGAGCGTATCAAGAGCCGTCCAAGACTTGTATGTTTTACCAAGTTTTGTTTTTCAGTGGCTATGACCACTAAATAACAAGGGATAATATAAAATTGAAGGAAGCATTTTCCACTGAAAATGCCCAAGTATTTAAATTTTTTCAAATACCTAAAGCAGCAAGTACACCCTTTGATTAAGGCAGAATATTTCTTAGCTTTGCAGGTCACAGACAGGTTTCTTCAGACTATTGTGAAAGCTCTCAGACATTCTTTCTCTACCTGGAGAAGCTGATTGGTTTCTACAGCGCTGGTATTCTAACAGCCATCAAACTCTCCTTTTCCCCCTACAGAACACCCGAACAACCCAAATGTAAGGGCTGTCACCACCAATAGCCTCAGATCCAGTCCCAGCAGCCCATGAGGAGTGGTGGCTCCCCCTTTCCCTCCATTCTGACCTCCTCTCACCTTAGTAACTGCAGGCTTCTTGAACTGCAAGTTACCCCAGCAAGGAAGTACTATCATCAAATACATGTCTGGGTTGCCCACAAAATCCAGAGCACATAGGAAAGCACGAAAAATAGGTAGCTTTTTCAGGTACACAAGTTACAAGGCACCAGGGACAGCAAAACCCCTGTTCCTGAAACAGGTCTAAAATCTAAGGAGAAAAATGGCATCTATGTTGACAGAATGATTCAGAGCTCATTATCAGTAGTCATCATCAGTAGGTGAATCCTACCAGGAAGATATTCGCAGAATGTAAGGGGAGCTTGAAGCTGTAAGAGGGCAGTAAGGTATGGATTTTACCAAGACATCATACAGCAGAAAAAGCTTGACTTCTGACTGTCTTTCTCATTTTGACCTTCACCATGCACTACTGTAGTAAAGTATTGTTTCGCTGCACCAGCGTAATAAGTTATTGTTATGCATTTAGTGTAATCTTCAGAAATGACAGGAGCAAGGCAAAGAATAACTAATGACAACCAGTTAAAGAAAGAGTGTATCTGTATCTTAGAACCTGTAAGATGAGACTGGAAAAGAAAGCTGTAAAACAAGACTCCTCCTCAGGTTTAAGGCATATAGACTGAGGACGTGGAAGGAGCAGAAAGGTCAGGTACAGAGTTTTCAGAGCAGGGCAGGCTGCTGCTCCTCAAAAAGCAAAAGTTTGACAGAGACAGGTAGGGAGACAACCTGCTCCCTTTTCCCCAATCCCTGTCCACAGCAACATGTCTTCTCCTGCCACATCTGCTTATTTTCTCTCCCTTCCTTTTCCTCTGTATGATGCGTGCAGAACAGAAAAGCTGAGGCATCAGGCTCATGAAGAGCTGAAAGGTATCTTCACATGGTTGCTCCATTTGCACATACGTATGGTTGATCCTTGGTACCTTGGGGCAACTTCCCATCCCACTGTATGTGAGAAGGAGCAAGAGTAAATGCAGCACCTGGGAGTGCGTGACACTGGTCCTGCACAACAGGGCAAACAGAGGTACTCTCCTCTGGAAGGCAGTGAGGGCAGAGGAAGGAACCAGGAGGTAGGAGCTGCACCTTCTTCCCAACTCCCTGTGGTTCCCTTCACACACAGCTGATGCCACCTACCTTTGACTTTGTTTAAGGTCAAAGCGGGAGGTGTCCCTGTCCATGGCAGGGGTTTGGAACTAGATGGTCCCTTAAGGTCCCTTCCAACCTAAACCGTTCCATGATTCTAAAGTGATGTAGCTGTAGAACAAGGAGAACAAGGATGCACACACTTGGATCCACACACTTACAACTCTGACCACACTAGATGTTAAGTGTTCAAACACCCAACTCTCACCAGGAATCTGCTGAGCCTCATAGATGGCTCCACAGCTACCATTGGAAGAGTCCTGCTAGGCAGTAAGAAGCATTTTTTCATTCACATTAGACATCTTTCTCCAAGACTAATTCATACATTTGAACTGAATTCTTGTAGCTTGTAACTTCTAATACTCCACACAATACATAAATAACTGACAATTCAGAGTGTCTGCTTTTATTTTAAAGTATCACTCAAGTATTTCAAACAGTGCAATAGCTTATTGTGGTAAGGGCAGAAAGCGACAGGAGACAATGCACTATTGCACAAAAGCACTCCATGATAACCCATCATGATCTAGACCAACAAAGCACAAATATAAGAACACTGGCTAGAGAAACTACCCAGCACATTTGCTATAGTAACAGAGGAGAATCCCTCCACAGACAGCAATGAAAACAATCCAAAACCCTCTTCAAAGTTGCAATGATTTTTCTGAAAACTTTTCAGATACCGCATCACTCACTGAATATAAGCTATTACCTGCAGTATCTCAATGACTCTCACTGAACTGAGAAGTACAGAGGTGCCAGACAAAACTGACATGCTTCTGGCATGTTTAATGACTGATTTTTTAACACAGCAGACTGTTACCACACTTCCACTGAGCCCTTCACACAATTTTACACCTTTCTAGTAATTGAAATTCTATAAACAAGCATAGAACTAGGAATTTATTTCAATTGTTTGAAGCAAAGAATTTAAGGTGAAAAAATGAAGTCATTGGAAAAGGTTGGCCGGAAAGGTTCTGCTGCCTCCATCCTTGGAGGTTTCAAGACCCTCTAGCAACTGGTCTGAC
Organism: Limosa lapponica baueri; assembly: GCA_002844005.1. NCBI lineage: Eukaryota > Metazoa > Chordata > Aves > Charadriiformes > Scolopacidae > Limosa > Limosa lapponica. Next base: position 194,220 of record KZ505675.1, read on the forward strand.
CTCGCAGCTGACGTTGCTCTAGGTTGAACAGTGGACCTTCTGAGGTCCTCTCCAATGAATATTATCCTACAATGCTTTGAAATCGTAACAAGAGAAAGCTATAAGCCACTTTAATATGCGACACAGTCCATCCCTCTATTTAAAGGCAAGAAGAATTAGATACAAATGATTCTGAAAACATACAAAACTATCATGTTCTTCTCTGGCGATAAAAAATACCAGAAAGTATAAAAAAGTCTTAAAGGTTTTGAGACAGTATTTTCTTTCTCCTCTTCTGTAGATATACTGCTCTCAGGGTAGGAACAAAAAAACACCACAAGACTAATAAATACATACATGGAAATTTTGTTCATTTATGAGCTTTCATCCAAGGTAACTAAAATAGTTTAAGAAATATTTACAGCAACATAGTTTTTTTAGGAGCTGCTATAGTTAAAAGAAACAAACAAGGTATTTATTCTCAATGCATTTGAAGGGCATGTTGCAATGATAAAGATATAGTATACTTCTGGGAATTGACTGATGACTTATGAGATGTGGACAACTCGGAGCTTAGGAAAAAACAATCAATCATTCAAGCTTGTTGAAAAATTCATCAAGAGGTTCTCAAGCTTGCAATAATATCCTGACAAAGAAGTAGCATTCTGACTAGATGTATTAATTTCATATCCGTTTGACAAAACTGGAGTAGTTTCTACTTTGCTTCTCTTCATCGATTTACACAAAGCAATAAATAAAGCAAAGACCCTAGCTACTAAAACAAGGCTAAAAAAATTACTAAAACGTGGTTTTACCCAGCTCCACTTAAATAACACAGGACTTTATCCAGTCAAGCTCTGAAAACCTCCAAGCATGAAGATGCACAACCTGTGCGAGCAGCCTTTTCCACTGCTTCCTATTCACAACAATCTTGCTAGAAGTCTGGAAAAACGAGTTAATGTGTAGTCTTCCCATGTAAGTTACAACTCTTTAATAGATTTGCGTTTTAGGTTCACATTGTCGGAGAGCATCAAGGGTCAGCTGGTTCTGCAAGGGAAGGTAAGCTAGGAAATGAGGGTGCACCTCAAGGCAGGTGAGAGCAATAAGTCAGGAGGACTGGGAATGCTCAGTGGCACATCCAGCTCAGGACTGGATCCAGAGACAATGATCAGGACCAGACGCAGTCCAGGGATCGCACAGCAAGCCTGGAGTGACAAGACAGGTCTAAGATTAGGCCAGGAAGTCCAACCACCACCTGGTCTAGGTCCAGGTCCAGGTCAGGATCAAGAAGGTACGAGAAAGGCACAGACATACCTGCTTACACAGCCGTGACACAGCACAGGCAGTAAAGCATCAGACTAAATGCAGCTCCCAAAGGAGAGGGCCAGGTTCTTCAGTCTAACTTTTCTCCCAACAGCTCCTCTCAGTGAAGAAGATGACCTTAAACTCTGCTTAAACTAAACTCCTAACAGGAAATGGACTCAGAGCCCTGGCACAGATGAAGTGTAGAATGTAAAACCAAGTGTAAGCTCAAGGAATTTGTTTTCAACCCATATTTGTTTTTTTTTTTTTCTATTTAAGATCAAAATCCTAGCTTCCACACTCAGACACTTCATTTTTCCCCTACACTTTCATCAACTGATTAATGAAAAATACTATCTTTTCCTATGAACCTTGCTTACTCTGTACACTTAGGATTTTCACAGCTATACTTCCATAAAGTCTTTAAGAACCCTGAAATATTTTTTCGAAAGAACACTGCCTCATACATTAAATATGCTATCTTGAACAAGGCTATTTTTACTCGCTATCATATTCAAAAAGGCCATCACTTACATTCCACACTTAGCGAGACAGAGTTACTGTTTTTGTCATTATGTACCCTCTTGCCTACTGAGATTTAATAGAGGCTCAGCAACATGGGCAAAATGTCTCCTTCTCCTCATAATCATACCAAGACACATGGAAAAAGTAGTTCTCCAAATCTCTCTCCCATTTCCAGATGGAAGAGGTTTATATTTAGTTTGTATTTCTCTTGTCCTGCCTCATTTATCTAGCACAGTTTAAATTTAGTTCCAATCTGATCTACATCAACAACAAATTTCAATTTCTGTGTTTTCAGTGTTTTTCAATTTCTGTATTTCAACCATAAACCTGCTATCGTTTTTGCATGCTACATTATATCATTATGCCTGTCTGGAAATTAAAAACCTAGCACCATTCTGAACCCAGCCAGTTTAATACTGGTAGCTCCAGTAACCCCAAAAAACTAGAGGAAAGAGTCGGGTAAGATATTTAAATATATGCCAGCAGTGCACATCATGCCTAATAATACAGTTGTGCTTCCTTCATATCTCTCCCCTAGCATTCAAGTATAGGTATTCCTTGCTCCAGAGGTAGTAAACGAACAACTAGCTGGTACCAAAGCAGGCTGAAAGGAGGTCAATACTGAAGCTGAGAACTCTCTCTGGCAGAAACAGCCCAGTTGTACTTCCTTAAAGTTTATTCAATATTTGAGAACCAATGATACATACTCTGCCTGAAATAAAACCCTTTCCTAAGTCAGTCAAAATGTAAGAACTCAGTTGATGGTCATGACCAAGACAGGTAGCGCTAAATGAGGGACACATGCAGTTTACTCAGTATGAATGCTGTATCTTCACTGGAAGGCATAGAACTAAAGAGGGGATCTCAAAGCTGTCACTAAGCAAAGACCTTCCTGTTTTTCCCACAAGATAGAGGAAAAAGATTAAATGTTTTATTCAAACAACTAAAATCTAAAACACTAAACCAGAATGCTACATCATGAAAAGTATGTGTACTTTCAGAGTTCCACCTTCCATCACTCAGGTAAGGAAGAGCTGGAAACTGCACACAAAATCATCTATGGCTTCTCCTGAGGTCACTCGTCTATGGTACTCTTGACATGTACATAAACACTTAAAGCTTGGGTGCCTGCCTCTGTCACAAGAGGCGTGAGTAAACAGGGGAACCTGCATTGCCAAGAGAAGACAGTGTTTGTAACACACCCGAAGGGGAAGTTACCTCTATGTGCTTGGGGGGTAGGGGGGAGGATGACATGAGGCAGTGCAAGGGTGGGGGCTAGATCTTTTTCAAATCAGGCATACAAAATGGCAAAGAAATTGATGAGCATTCATGTGTTGTATATCTGATATGGATCCTGCATCTATAGTTCAGTGACTGCCAGTTAATTAAGTGCCATTAATATCTGGCTGCCAGTTAATTATGTGCCACTAATAAGTCAATAAACCACTTCAATCCTGATTTTAATCTGCAAAAACTGAGCAGGTTTTCTCCTGCAACAAGTCATTCGTGCTCTAGACTCTAACACAAAGGAAAGGGAAGGAGAAACCTAAATATATGCAAGAAGAATAGTTAATGAAGAAGAGGGTTTTGAAGGTTGCCAGGGTTTAATTTTCCCTGGAAATGCAGAGCAGAATGCTACCTACTGAGCAAACTGACATAAAAAGAGTATGAAATTAAACATAATTTCTGGAAGAAGTTTCTTACATCCTTGGGTCTACGGTCACAGACAGAAAAACCTATTCTCAGAAAAAACTGAGAGAAATTTACCTATTGAAGAGAGAGCATTAATTAGATTTTAAGAAACTTTTGTAGCCTCTGTAATTTTATGAGCTACCAGCTTGACCATTCTACTTTTCTACACTAATATTTTGCATATCAGATAATTCAGATAACTGCTTTCAATTGTGAAGGGAAAAAACCCCAAAAACCTCTTAGTCTTGTATGATTCAATTTGGTCCTTTCCATACCTGCAGAACCATTTTTTCATCAGAGAATAAAAGAACATAGCTAACATCTCAAAGGTGGTATTTTGGTGAAACTCCTAATCCCCATCCTGGAAAGGGCATCTAATGTAAATGTACTTACAGTATTTTTAAAAGAGAACTGACAACTTGTTCTCTATGGAGTGGGGGGTGGAAGAAAATCCTATCTGTCTTGAACCTTAAAAGCACTTTTTCCTTTAGCAAAATTGATTTCTCTATTTTTGAAACATCTCTAGGATGTTGTGAAAATAGAAAAAATAGAAAATGCTTAGAGTTGGAAGGGACCTTAAAACTCATCTAGTTCCAACCCCTCTGCCATGGGCAGGGACACCTTCCACTTGACCACATTGCTCAAGGCCACATCCAGCCTGGTCTTGAACACTTCTAGGGATGGGGCATTACCCAATCTTGTTTCCAAGATAAATAGAGATAAATAAAGTAGAGAAAATAGAGAAATCGGCCACAATCAAAACTGTTCTTTCTAAAATCCCTCCTGTTTTACTACAATCCATTTGTCATTTTATTCTCTCTTAGGCCTGCTGAACTGGCACACACCTTGGTTTTCCAAGTAGGCAGCAAAAAAAAAAATCTGCAAAAGATTGTTGGCAAGTTTTTCTGAAATAGATAATCTTTTTAAAAGGCCCAGTGCTAAACAGTAAGAGTAAGAATTTGTCAGTTGAGAGGGATGCTCCATTCCCTCTATTAAGAAGTGGTGAGATCACATCTGGGTCCAGTTCTGGGGTGTCCCAGCACAAGACAGACATGAATGTACTGGATAAAGTCCACTGAAGCGTGACAAAGATGATGATGGGAATGAAACATCTGTCATACAAACATCGATCTGAACACACAGGTTCTGTTTACTCTCAAAAGGAGAAAGCTCAGCAGGAATCATCAAAATGTGTATCCCCTGATGAGGGGAAGTGAAGAATATGTAGCCAGACTGACCTTCTCAGTCAGTCACTCAGTAGTGACTAGCAAAAGGATGAAAAGCAACACACACAAACTGAAATACAAGAAGTTCTGTTTAAACATCAGAAAAAGCATTTTTACTAACTAAAGTGGTCAAGCACTTGGACCAGCTGCCCAGAGAGGCTGCAGACTCTTCATCCTTGCAGGTATTTAAAATCAGATTGGACACATTCCAGACCAGCCTGATCTGATTGACCTGCCATTGGACAGGGGTAGGTTGGACTGAATGATCTCCAAAGGGACATTTGAGCCTCAACTCCTCTGTGATTTGGTGGTTCTGTAAAATTCTCAGCCAACTGTACCAAGAATTCATCATCACTGAAAATGGGTACTTTATGAAAACATTCAATCCATTATTTATTAGTCCCTTTTCCATAAGTATTTTCCTGCCAGCCTACCCACCATTAAATTTCAAGCAGCTGCTTTTGCTTGGTACCTCAGTACTGATAGGGGCCTGCCTTGATCCTTTCAGCCCACTAAGGGCTGTTCTCAGAACGCCATGATCAGATCTGACTGCCTGAACAGTAATATTCAAGACATGCAGAACCCATTCAACCAAGAAATGTTACGTTCTCTGAGCAGAACTGAGTAGGAAGGGATGAATCATGATGACCTCATCCCCACCAGCAATGCCCTATCCTGACATATACTTTCAGAGCAAAGTCAAGCCAATCCTCAGTCAGTACTAACAGGATCAGAAACAGAAGGAAGTATCCTAAGCTTGACCACAGTTGTAACACTCTCAGCCATACCTCAAAAGTAAAGCCCATGGAGGTCTCACCTTGAAATTCTGCAACAAATCAGAAAGCCTCTCCCTCCTGATTCCCAACTTAACAAATGCCCTCTTAAGACAGTCTGCTACACTAAGTTTCCAACATTATTAGAAGTGGAAAGAACCTCTCCAGCTAAAATGCTATGTAAAGTTTTTGTGGAATTACAGCTTTATTTGCAATGTGGAGAACTATGTCATTGAAATTAGTAAGGCTCCTCGGGAAAGTCGATACTATTTGATACAAGAATGACAATTAGTCCTGATTCTTATAAGAGACATTAACTTGTAACAGAACTTCCCTTCAGTCTTAAACTGTATGTAGACCTATTGTGATGCTATCAAAGGTCTTGTAAGCCTCAAGAAAGGGGGAAAAAAATCCATCTGCCTTACATGGGCAGTAATCAACTCAGGTGAAATTTTTAAATTTATTATCACTAGAACAGTACTTAGGAGGCCCCCTTACAGATCAAAATCGTCCCTGGTATAGGTATCCAATATTTTTAACACTTTCAGAAAGATATATGGAGGATAAGTTATCAAGGTCTGCATCTTTCCCTGATTCTGAAAACAAAATATTAATAATACAGTTAGAAACTAAACAGTTCTGAGAACTCCATAAACTCTTCCACTCTGAGATTCAGTTGGCATTTTACTCACAATGAACAATATTTCTTTCAAAAACTATTCCCCCTCCCAGCCCTGTAGCAGGGAGAGCATTCAGCTTACCTGAAAATAGAAGAAAGCTTGACCGAACCAGTAGTGCATGATAGTAATCTGTGCTGCATCAAATTTCAAAGGTCTCCAGATATATTTTGTCATCATTGTCTGAATCAGCAGACAAAACACCAGGACTGGTAAATTGTGAGGTCTAAATAGAAGGGCTGCTAGTAGAACCAATCCACTATACACTTCCCATAATCCTGTACTCTTCACGCAGGAGTCTGCAGAAATAACCTGTGACTTTAGTAAATCTTTAGTGCCAGTGAAGATTATGCCAAGAACAAAGACATAAACAAAACGAGCTTCAGTAATCCCCCTAAAGAGGAAATTAGAAAAAAAAAAAGGTAATAATAATTAATACATAAATAAAACAGAACGATGAGCTACTTACTAATATCTATTTCATGGGTCAAAAAGTCTCTCAAGAGATGTGCGAGACTAACGCAGTTCTGCCAAACAGGTTAAATTCAAAAGCCAGTACTGGCCAGTTTCATGAGAGCGTTCTCAAATACAAAGACACTAAAATGGTTCATACTTACATTACTACACCTCTAAATTAAATTTAGCAAACAAAATCTTGTGCTAAGAACTAAACTTATCTAAAATATAAAAATAAAATTATATGTCAATTAACATAACCATAATAAATTTATATTACTACTATTCAAGGTCTAGATCCATAAATATATTCATATAAATATGCCTTTTATGTAGCATAATGAATTTCCACAAAAATACTCCTTACAGTGATAGGAAGCTTCATTTCAGTAATTATATTGACTTAAAAATGACTATTCCCTTTAAGCTGTTCAGTGATTTTTCACTACTTATCCACACAAACATGTTTCTTTTTAGCCAACCAAAAAGACAGTGATAGAATTTGAAGATCCTTATTTCAGTCTGAAATTTCTGCACACCTCAGACATTTTCTTACCTTACACAACTACACAGATATACAGGTATGCTGGTTTACACCAGCACATTTTTTCCCATTTTTCAAATCCCTGAGCAATCCCATTACAAAAAGAAATAACGTTTTATGTTGTAAGTGTAATTAGTATCTACTGCAATGTTCATCGCATCTATAATTGCACTGGTCTCTTCATTTCTAGTTAAAGTCAGTTTCTGAAGAAAACCCAGGCATCTCATCCAAAAGTTGACAAGGACCACCAGGCTTAAAAACTGTGACCTGTTATTCTCAAAGTGCAGGTCCCAAGGAACAAAGAAAATGAAAGCAGATATTTTTATATTTACTGAGCAAAAAATGTCACGGATCACATTAGTGTGAGCTAAGCTATAATAATAATCCAATGAACTCACCAAATAAGTATATTAAAAAAACTGTGATTATAAATCTAATTTTTTATCTAGCAAAAGAGAAAAATACACATTATCTCCACACTTTATCCTTAATTTAATATACTCTATCCTTAGGGATTACCAGTCACTTTATACATGAGTGGTGAACAAACATGGTCTCCTACAAAGTTAATATAACTCACTCAGAAGTAAGGATTCTTGAGTCATCTGGACTTAATAACACATGGAGGATTAGACCATGACACTAAAAATAGTAAAAGCACAGTTACACTTGGTGCAATTAGTGTAACTATCTGACTACAGAAAACATCACTAGTCAAAATTTCTAAAAATAAATTTCTCCTTTTGAATTTAACTTTTTTTTCAGACTTTGGAAGGTCACCTTCCTTGTCAAACAACTACTAACAAATGAGCTTGAATTCCATCTTTCCTTTCCACATACAGGAATGAGAACTAAAAAGCAAGAGGTGAAAAAATAAGCTACAGTATTTACATGTTCAGTATTCTTTTTGCACCCACAGAACGAAGGAAAAAGGCAAAATCATCTCAAGTTAGTGATGTGGCCTTCCCAAACCTGGATGCAGTGCTGTGTTCTGTGGTTTTGCTTCCAAAGGTTGAAACTCATACCTAATGGTCTACACAAAGGGGCTTTACTATTTTATTCCCTTAAATAGCAAGCCTTTGTGAACACCTATACCCAGACCCACTTGTTTTTCCTTTGGGAGGAGGGGAGAGGAGTGGGAGTTGTGTGTGAGAAACAGTAAAGTTCAGAGAGTTCCTGCATTTCTAGTTAATGCAGAAATTCAGTGCCCTTTTTCAGTATCTGTGATAATTCTTATGTAATTATTACCGTAAAATATTCAAACATATTCATGTGACAGTGTTTATGATGCTTAGAAGTAAAAGTTCAGGAAACCTGGGTATCTGTCACTATGGAATGAGTTACGTACAAACTGAAATTAACTGGTCAATGGAAATTTAAACTAACTAAAACCCAATTTCTCAGCAAATACACTACTATTATTTTGTTTGTCTTAGTATGGTATATGCTCATCTTTTTCATTGCACGATCATTTTTAAAAAGAACTCTGAGCAAAATGGAAGGCCAAATTACTTTCTTGCATTTTTTAATTTAGAGGTTATCTTAGTGTAAGCCACAGAAGACAGAACACACTTCTTCCTAATCCACATTCCAGCAGTTGTCTTGTCCAGAAAAAACACTTATGTTCAGTAAAGGGTACAGAGAAGAGGCACTTCAGAGCAAAGAGTCTCTGTCTTACAGAAGAAAGCATTGTGTATGAAAAATGCAGTGGCTGTCTACAGCTTTTTTTCTCATATTACTCAAAACTACCTCTACCTTGCACCTGGATCTGGATCTATTCCATATCATGAATACACTAAATATACCTCTAGACACATTTCAAAGAAACTCCTGGGTTTGTTCGTGGTGGCATTTTACATAGGCTTTTACCATTTGTCACATCAGCTATCTAACAAAGATGACCGAGGATCACTATGTCAACACATCAGCTAACATCTGAAATATACTAACAAGCGTATACCATCTCTTTTGATATGCTGTATTGGGAGCCTTGCCGAAGATAATGCGTTTGAGGAGTTAAGTGATCTTGAGCAAACAATGCCTGCTCTATTAGGCTTTGTACTTTAGGCTTGAGAAGCCCATGTTAGCATGACTAGCCACTGCAAGGGACCATTCTGGAACTCCTGTGCTGGCCTGTGTTGTGCACTGGTGGGAATTAGGACACAGATAACATTCTAACCTGGCAGGTTTGTTTGTCTGCCTGACCCTGGCAAACTGGTTTGTTTGGGTCTGTTTGGGTGTTTTGTTTTGTTTTTCTTGTTGTTGCTTTTTGTGGGTTGTTTGTTTTCCACAAAACAAAAGGCATCTCAGTATAAGAGGGAGGCAGGACCTCTCCACCACTGGGGACTGTATGCCACAGCATGCCATGGAAAGATTCATTTGGGGTTTGTCTGATGCTGCTCAAGAGCAGGGTTCCCAACATCTGAAGGCACTCACTACCAATATTCCTCTTTTTACTCTATCTTATTAAAACAGCTGTTTTGTTACACATTTGTTGTTGCTCCTTTCTTATTGAGATCAAGCAAGAGCCCTGCACCACAATTCCCACCCCAGGTGCAGAACACAGGCTGACCCAAAGATCAGAAGTTGTTTGCTAACCCTACCAGCTTTCACCAAACAGCTTACACAGAGGATCTGAAGCGCACAAAGATTTGAAACATGACAGTAACTTTTAAACCAGTACATACTCAGAGATATATAAAGGTTTGATGTAATTTAAGCAAATCACCATGCACACTATTTAAGATGAAATAACACCAAAAAGATGCCTCTTGCTTTTTATAATTGCAATCAATGTGCTGACCATAGAATGAACAAGTTCCTAGTAAATGCTTTGCCTTTAGTATTTAAGTACTCCACTTAATTCTCTAATTGCATTTTATTTGCAGCTCAATTGCTGTATTTAATGATCTGTCCCACATTGCAGTATTTTCTTCTTATTCGAAAGACAGCAATCTTCTCCAAAGATTCTACTCAAACACAAAGCAAAACTAGAGGTCACACTTCAAGGTCAGGCATGTTTCAAACACAGAGCAAAATCCTGCACACTTAAGTAAAGATTACCATTACTTACGCATCCAGCAGAACTAGCACACAATTTAACTTAACATTAGTGTTCAACCAGAATTATCCTCAGTATTTGGAGAGATGAAATGAATGCATGTAAATATATCTAGATATACATGTACATACAAGTGTTTGTTATAAAACATGCCTTGTTAGCAAATCTGATCTTCTATATGACCTAAGATCTTTTGCAGGATTGTTTCCATCTCTGCACATCTTGTGAAACTCGGGCCCCTGATTAAGAAGTTCCAACAGAAACCATCAGTATCCATATCAAATTCAAAATGAGTGCAAGAGAAAGTTTACCACATCCAGAAGACAATTGGCTTACAACTTCTTTTCCATGACCTCTTCCTCCTCATCAAATGTCTTAACTGACTCTGGAAGTTTTCTGCAGCTCTGATATTTAGAAGAACTTGAGGCTGCAGAGCCAGGTACAATCCAACAGTAAGAAGTACCGTAAGAAAATTAAAGTCACTTAGAGACATTCCAAAAGTAGCTATGCCTGAAAAAGCTAATAGCTTCCTTACAGTTACAGGTTCTATAAAAAAACTAACATCCACATAAAAATTCTTAGTATGTCCAGCACACTAGTGCAATATAGCCTAGACCTCAAGAAGGGTTTGGTTACATCTTGAAAGGCCATAAATTACAGAACACTCACCTGCAAAAGAAATGATACGGAAAAGCAACTTTCCCAATTACAGTCTAAGCATTTTTCAAAACTAAGAAGTAGCTAAATGAGCTTGGCATGTGCTCTGCTAAATGTGGCAAGTCCATCTAAAACAAGAGGATATCGTGCATTTGGAGTTTCTCTGTAGCAAAACTACAGGGTATGATGATTAGATTTTTCTCACATTAATTCTTATCTGACTAGCTTCTGATCTGTCACAGTGGAAAGACACTTCATGGATATCAAAATTATGCACACACCACAAAAACTAAGTGCTGACCACTTATAAAATCGAGTTTTATTCATAAGAATGTGATCCCAGCCTAGACATAACATCCCCTCCCACCTCATCCCCTGATATCCATAGTGTTAACACCTCTCTAGAAATAGGTTTACATATCTGCTGATTAACTTACTTTGAAATATCTTTGCTGTCATGTTGCCATGGAAATATGACATTTCCAATAGCTGCCCGGTAACTGTAGACTCCCAGGAGGCCCAGTGCCATAGCAATTTTTGAAACCAGGGAGCATCTTCTTTGAACCAGAAAGAAGATCGTAAGTAGGGAGACTGCAGCCAAGAAGGAGAGTTCAGGTTTATGTTCAGAGCTGCGGGAAAAAAAAAACAACAACAAAAAACCATAAAACCCTTCAAACCACTGTAATTACTGCTAAACACATTTGACAGAGCCTGAGCTACAGTACTGTATTTCCAAATTAATCACTGCACTGACATCTGTTATGAACTTTCCAAGAGGTATGGTAAAATATTCTAGTATTTTTAGAAAAGCAGTTTTATTAATGAGGTTTTCTATTCAAGCATGTTTGAAAGTGTAATTATTGTGTTCTACCATATGCTAGTTATTCTGCTAATTATATAAAAAACAAGCTGCATATTGCATAATGGAAAAGGGTCTAATGCTTTTAAACTAGGAGTTTGGTATACAGTTTGAAACAGTGCATTTTGCTTGTACTACAGCATTTCATTTTCCAGCATAAGGCAGAAAAGATTTTTGTATAATAGAATTACAACTATTCTGTCTTTTTAAATAACTGCACATGTATTTGATTTGTTTAATTTTAGTCATACAAAACATTACCTAACCAAAATGACCAGAAATATACTTACATAGTTTAAAAAACACAAACACATTAGCACAATATGATTCCCTTATGCAACTAGCAACCAGCACCTTGTACTGGATCAATACATACAAGAGATACACACAAAATTGGCATCATGATCAAGAAGATTACATATACAGTTTGCTTGTTCCCCCGCATCCTAAATAGGTGACGCTCATTCCAGAATCAAGGGTATTTCATTGAGCATGCTGTCGATGTTATGTATTTAAACCTACAGTTTACAATTAGCACTGCAAAATGTAATTGGGTAAAGATCTGCACTCAATCCCTACCATCACATGCAATTTCAAAAAGGCCACTGTAATCCAAGAATTGCTAACCCTTGCCTACTGCAAATATTCCCAGTATCCCAAATGACCTAGGGCCATTAATTTTGTTAGATCTACTTTCTGTTAAGAACATCACATAGCTTGTGAGAGCCAAAGGCTCAATCTTCTGTCTTCCACGCTTCAAAATGCCATGATAAAAGACCAGTAACTTCAGCAAACTGTCAGTGAGCCTGGGCTGTTATCTGCATTAACTCTGATTGCACCTTTGAAGCTCCAGTTTTATCCTTGATTTAATCAAAATTATAGTACTTCAAACAAGTTTACTTTCCTATTCCCTAGTACATGTTTTATCAGAAGTTTGACCAATAGATGTTTCAGCTGTTGTGCTTGGAAAGTCACAGATGTAAGGACATGGGGCAGAAAAATTGTCATGCTAGTCCTCCCTGCAGGACCCAGTCAAGCACTTCAGACAACTTCACAAGACTCCCAGGAGATGCACTGCTCTCTGCAGGCCAGTGGAGGAAAGTGAGACGAATAAAACCTAGGGCACTGCGGGAGAGAAAACATAGTCTTGACATTTCTTCTCACTATTCTTCTTCCTCTACAGAAAGAGACAGTAGAAGCAGATGGCCCAGTGGACAGCAAGGGTATGTTCAAAGTCATGTGCACATCAGTCACTAATGGTACATCCTTGACTGCTAGCACAGGGTTTTATACCCAACTCATGTCCAGGCTTTCTGGTAACAGTCTTCTGTGATTTCTGTTTTGGATTTTTTTGAACCATGTAAATTTGTTGCCAAAAAACGTACTCCAGTGTTTCATAGAGTTTGCTGTAGAAACAATAAAAGGATTTCTAGCAAATGAAGTCGGGTCAGCATAAATCACCTACAGTTTCAAGGTTTTCCAGCCACGGTTACAGTTAGACATCTAAGTGCATATTAAATTAGCAAGTATTTTGAAAGAAGATTGTAGTTGCTCAATGCTGAGTCCAGCCATTTAGCAAAGTTCTACATGATGTTGATATTCTACTCAGAAATAGAAGCATGAATGTGCTACTCTGATCTCAGCTGAAACGTAGTGTGTTTTGCCCAAACCATAAAATTGAAAGTGAAGAACCAGTCGTTTCCTGAGAGAGAACCTGGGGAGAGGGGAAGGAAAAGAGAGCTTTGTCTGCATGTTCTTACTGTAACAGCTCGTGGCTTACACTTTCTTACTTGTAGTATCAGAATGAAGACTGAAGACAATTGCTTCAACTGCTTTGACCTCACCTCAGTACTGCAAATATAAATACAGTGAAAGGAATTATAAATGTGCACATGATCCATATTTTATGTGGATAAAGCCCTTTTTAATTATTTACTTTCATTCTATTATGTACAATAGAATATACAGCAGTCACATGGTATGCTAGCTTTGGGGGAAAGGCCATGTTTGGATGGGTAAGTATATTATTAAAAGAACATATTATCATCTTCCCATGCTGCTACTTCTTATCACTTCTCTTCAAGCTGATGCTTCATTGACAGCTTCACCTCTTCCAGTGAGCCATGTAGCAGCTCTGACACCTTCCAAGTACCAGCTCTGACCAAGTTTATCAGCCAAATGAAGCTGAATACTAACTAATTAAAAAGAAAGCCAACTTCCAGACAAATTTAGGGATTGCATGTTCTCTTCCACTTCATTTACAGTCTGATTTTCTTTTGCTCTTTTTCGCACCAAAGTATTTTTTTTCTCTTTGTAGCAGGTTCTGTAGAGTCTCTCTGCAAATAACAAAGAACATTTTTCCTATTTCAGCACTGTTGAATGCATCCTTAGTAGCGAAATTCAAGACACTACAGGTAGACTGATTTTCTGTGGTTTGCTGCTTATGTTTTTCCATGCACAAAACTGAAAAACAGTCTTTTTGTCTCAAATGCTGAGCCCCTTAAGCACTGTCCAGATAAGAAAATATAAGTCTGAGCATGAGCACAGTTGTCTAAATGGTCAATACAGGGGGGGAAAAAAGAGGGCAGTTTGTCCATTAGTTTATCTTAGAGACAAAATAGAAGGCTGGCTAGAAAAAGCCTGAGTAGCTTTGACTTAACTAACAAGTTACACGTCATCTAACTAAGGTTCTAATTTCTTATTACTAAACGATGTGCTATTAAGACATAACTATGCAAATTAAACATATACTAAAAATAGAATAACAATGAACCTTACAGACTAGCAATGCATTTTGGGAAGAGGAATAACTGCTTTATGCAACTCAGCTTATCACCAGCCTTTAATTTATGCTACAAGGAAAACACATCCCCTCAATCCTGATCAAAACACTAGGGAAACAGACATCTCTACCACCCTGTTCTCTTGTGAAGAAGAAGCAACAAAGACATTAAAACCTCCAACCAAAGAAAATTAAAGCATGCTTGCAAAATAGGCATTCACAGATGCTCTACAAACTACAGGACATGCAAAGATTTAGTTGCATCATTGACTGATCTTTCTGAAGCTTGTCCAGTGAACCACTTCAGACTCAAGAACTCACCTACACCCCATCACTCAAGTCCAAAAACTGCACTTCAAATGCTGCTATTTCGGCAATCTTTTAACCCTATAAAGCAACTGAAGTATATATCAGAATGTTTGACATTATATTATATTTTCCTGTTAGGCTAAAAACTGCTCCATTGATTTAAGTCAGTATGTAGCTCCACAGCAGCCCAAGCCAACCTGTGCCTGGGCTGCCAGGGTCCTGCTCTTTCACCTGGTGCCTAAACCCAGCAGAAGTAGTTACACCAAGTATTGTAGTTCCACATTTCCAAGCAGTAGTTCTGCATTTTGTTTCTACAGCAATTTCAGCAGCAGCAGTGCCAGCTTGCACACTTTTCCCTTCCTGCTTAACTGTTACTAAGCCAGCCCATTTGCTCGTGAAGCTGGATGGTAAATCACAGTGGGAAGTGATCCATCTGAAAGCCAGGAGTTTCCCACACTGTCTTGGCTTATTTTTCCAGCCTCATCTATTCAATTATTTAGTTCACCATAATGACCAAGCAACAGCTGTGCTGGTAAAATACAGGGCCAGTGAGGGGAGGAGCAAGACAGCAGGTACGTTGCCTGGTAAGGCAAGAGCTTGTTTAATATACTATTATAGCCAAAAAAGCAGCTGTAGCCTAAGTCTATGGCTGTAGGACTTACTCTCTTCTATTTGCTTCAAGACCCAAGAAAATATACTCAATGTGAGGCTACAATATGGTGAGGAGCAATTTGCCTGTAAAATTCTGAAGTTTTGGTTTTGATATCTAGCTGCTGTACTTCAGCCTTACTGAAGGGAGAGGCAGACAGCTTTTAATAAGAGGGTTGTGATGACTTTATGAAGGGGAAGCAATACTTGATCAACATGACAGACTTCTGTGATGAGATGACTATCTCAGTGGAAGAGTGGAGCGCAGGCAGTGTTGTTTATCTCATCTTTAACAAGGCTTTTAACACCATGTCCCATAACATCCTCACAGGCAAACTGAAGCAGTACAGGCTGGGAAAGTGGACAGTGAGGTGCACTGAAAACTGGCTCAGCTGCTGGGCTCACATGGTTGTGATCAGCAGTACAAAGTCCACCCAGAGGCCAGTAACTAGTAGTCAACACCAGGGCTTGGCACTGAGGCCAATACTGTTTGACATCTTCATTTATGACCTGGACAATGGGACCAAGTGCCCCCTTGACAAGTCTGCACCCAATACAGAACTGGGTGGAGTGGCTGATACAGCGGATGGGTCTGCTGCCATTCAGAGGCACCTCAACAGACTGCAGAAATGGCCCAAATTCAACAAGAAGAGGCAAGTCCTGCACCTTGGAACAAATAGCTACACATATCAGGACAAACTGGCGGTTGACCATCTTTTCAGAGATGGCTCTGAACGTCCTCATGGACTCTGAGTTGATCATCAGCCAGCAATGTGCCCTTGCCAGCAAAGATAACCAACAGCATTTGGGGCTACATTATTGTGCTGGATTGAGCCACACAGGACTAACTTTTCTTCTAATGCTGGGGAAAACTGCACTTTTAGAAGACTCTAGTGTCTGACTTTGTGAAAATATTTACTCTATAGCCAGCTGTGCTATGTGGGATTCAAGGTCCCAGTGTTTTTGAGCCTTGCCAGGTGCAGGGATGAGGAGGAGCAAGGCCTGGGCATTTGACACAGGCTGGCCAACAGGATTATTTCATACCATGAATGCCACATTCAATATAAATTAGAAACGCTTGCTGTGTAGTTTTTTCTCCCTTGATGGCAGTGGTCCAGAGAACTCCTCACCCCAGTGCCAGACCCCTGAGGCCTCCCCTTCCTCCCGAAGCTGTTACGCTCACAGTGTCCAACATTTGTTGTCCACTGCTAGGAGTGCACAGCTTCCTACTGATAGAATTGGCTGAGTATAATTCTTGTATATCTTATATCAGTATCAGGATTAATATTGGTTCTTCAGTATTATTGTTAATTATTTAGTTTTATCCTGTTAAATCTATATTTCAACCCTCGTGTTTCTTTGTGTTCCCAGATTCCCCTTTCCAGGTGTGAAGGGGTCATCGGGTGACAGAATAATTGTCTAAATGACAATAAATTGTTATGGATTTTCTCAAACCATAACAATTATGAAAAATCTTATCAGCAGGTTAAGGAAGGTGTTTCTTCCCCTGTCCAGCCCTGGGTCCAGTTATGGGTTATCCAGTACAGAGACAGATATGGACATATTGAAGAAACTGCAACAAAAGACTACGAAAATGATGAGCACGTGTCATACAAGGAGAAGCTCAAAGCACTGGGACTGTTTAGCCTTATGAAGACAAGGCTCGGTATGGATCTTACCAGCCTGATTTGAGGTGGAGGATGAAGCCATATTCTTAGCAAAAAGACAAGAGACAACAGACACAAATTGAAATAAAAGAAATTCTGTTTAAACAGAAGGAATTTTGGGGGTGGGGGAAACAGAAGGAATTTTGGGGGTGGGGAAAGGAAGAAAACAGGTTTCCCAGAATACAACATGGAGTCTCCATGCTTGGAGATACCAAAAACCCAGCTGGGCAAGTATCTGAGCAATCTGATCCACATCACTCTTGCTCTGAATAGGGGCTCTGAACCAAATAGTTTCCAGAGGTCCCCTACAACATTAACCATCCTGTGATTCTGTTGTTGTCATAGATGGATAGGAATTCTGAAAAACACGCCAATTC
>KZ505675.1:211847-291530 GCA_002844005.1 Limosa lapponica baueri
CAAAAAAAAAACAGACTAAGCCAGAACAGGTGTAAAGAACCTTGGTTTACCAGAGTGAATTGCTTGGAAGCTCCTGACAGGCAATAGTGTTAAAGCTGGGCAGACAGGATTTCCCAGCTTTTGTTATAAATCAGGAAACCCTAGAAACACCTGCTCTAGCTACAGACTAAGTTCTACCTGTGCTATCTCCCTGAGTCCCTACAGCCCAAGCCTATAACGGGTTTTGCTCCTCTATAGGCACCTAGCACCAGGAAACTGGAGGTGGGAGCACCCTTACCAAGACAGGATCTTTGGAAGTTACATCCAGGCATGCACACACAATTTTTAGAAGGCTGGTAACATTCCTGGGGGACCATATGAGCAAAAGCATGTCTCTGAAACAAATGCAATTTTGCAGCTGCAAGAATATCAAATGCTTGTTTGTGTACTAGTGCACTGTGGCACTAGTACACTCCAAAGTAACTAATACACTCCACAGAAAAGGGCTGACAGTCTAAAGAAGACATCTGGCTCGGGAAGTTATTGGGAAAATAAATATTTGGAAGATGCTCAGGATTAATTACAAAAATCCTCTCAGTCACACCAAATCATACCTAATCCTGCTCACAGACTGGCTTAGCTCATAATGAAGGAGTTCTCTATCATGTGGACTTTATGCTGGGAATATGACATTCCTTCCTCAATCCCTCACTTTATCTCAAGAGGAAGAATTCATGGTGAAAGCCTTGGTATAGAACAACTGCTATAATGCGATAAATTCCCTCATAACTCATGTCTTTCAGCACTCATGCCTGTCACAGCAATTAGCATTTCATCTGTGAGGCTGCCAATAAATAACAAGTCTCATATTAGCTCATTTGCTCATGTCGCTTTTAATGAATGATGAATGGCATTTTATCCATGTATTGTAAGATACTGGCAAGAAATCTCTTTATCTTACACAGCAAAGCCTTCCCATCTGCTGTCTGCAAAACCTTGACTAGTCAAGTCACAAGGTATTGCTTCTTCATCCACCAGCTGAAGTACAGAAGACAATTCAAATATCAAGTACTTTTTACCACTGAATAATGACTGTAGTTCTTCACAATACTAGAAGGTAGTAAAAAAAGTAGAAGCCCTTCTCAAATGTACTTCAAGTTGTAAAAAATTCTCTTTCTTGTTTACATACTACACTTGAAAAATTTGTTCAGTTTTCCACCCGCACATTAAATGTCTGTGATAAACAAGGAAGATTTCTATATGAAGGATCTTATCCTGCAACTGCATAAAATTTGGAATTGAGCAGAACCTTCTGCCTTAATTTCAAGGGTTTAATTCTATTAAGTGATTTTTAATTTCCCAAACCAGACACTGTTGACTTACACATGGAAAATAGTTACTTTTTGCCTGTGATAAACCTATCGTTTATAATTGGCATTAACTAGATAAGTCATGGTGCAGGGAAAAGATTATAAACTATTGATAGTACACAGGGAATTACTCCTGCATGAAATAGCAGTGAAAAAATCCTTATGCTGCTTCAGTGTTTACCCGCTTTGCATGCTTACAGCACTTTCTGAACAGAGACTGTACAGAAATGTATACATATTTCACCAAGTGAAACACACATTATGTTTTAAATAAGACAGAAAGTATGACAATAAATCAGATACTCACTTTGTCAACCAATGTCCAAAGTCTGGCCGATGAGCCCACTGGACGCCCGTCTGATTCAACGATCGAAGTAGCCGACAGCAAATAAGAATGATCCATGGAGTTGCTAAGCTTATCCACTTATCTGATCCTTTTATGAATTCAGCTGAAGAGGTGGCCTTGCCCAATTTTGAATTACCTGCTGCTGGAATGTCTATATTCTTGCACTCAGAGGCTTCCCCAATACTATCAAAATTTTGTTTCACAGTGGTACTATGCTGAGGGTCACATTCTTTCAGAAGAAAATGATTTCTACAAAGTTCCTGACACAGCATCAAACAAAGCGTATTGATAAGAAAATACCAGGTTTGGTGTTCCTCTTCTATAAAACTGCTTGCCCCCAAACTCAAAACATGGCCAATTGTTCCAGCCAGAATCAGCACATCTATTTCTGACCAGCTGGAACTGGACACAACTGGATTCTGCAAACAGAACAAAAAAAAACAGTGATGAAAGTATATCAAATTTTCTCTTGTGAAAATTCATAGTGTGCTTACAGCAATTTCCTCTAAGAAAACAAAACAAACAGTGAGACAAAGTGTTTCTGCCTTGACACAGTAAAAAAAAAAAAAATTATAAAAGAATCATTTGAGTGTAACCTATTTAGCTAGCATTGCAACACAATCATAAACTATGTTCTGTTTAAGGGAAAAAACTTCTCTATGAATAATAATCATACTGTACAGATTAAAATTCCCTACCACCCTGTAACAGAAGGCTTGAAAAAAGCTCTCTCCCTGTTGCACATTCATAGCAGTAAAAATAGAAATCCTGCAGAAGTCAAACTTGAGACACAGATAATAGGTAATTTTCTAGTAGTTTAAATCTGCACTACCCTCAACTCAGTACAGTAACAGCCTTCACTACTCAAATTAACAAGTGTTACTTGCAGACAGTCTGATTAACCTTGCTTAGCTTGAAATGTGCCTTTCATCATAAAATCTGCTTTAAACCTTACCCATCTATTTTTTACTTCACATGATGTGCCTATCTAAAACCATAATACTTTTTGACTAATGCCTCCATTACTTTGATTTCCTGTTCACAGTATCTTCTTGGAATTGCCTCATCATCACTGCTCTCCATGATACGGCTAAAAAGACAGTGTAAGGGCATGTGGAAGGTGAGAGCATCTGGTTCATTAACATTATCAGGTAAAGGACCTTTTCAGCTCAGAGGGAACATGAAGTAACTGAGAAAGCCATAAAAAGACCACACAGAGACACAAACCTGATAAGGAAGCACTAAGGGAGATCATAAACACGACCAAAACTCTTGAGCCATTAACTGAGAGGCCATTAAGAAACCACAGGCAGAGCTCTGAAGAGCATCAGCCTAGACTTTGTAACAGATAAGGTGGAAGTGACAGAATATCGACAGACACAAACTCATTAAGCAATGCTTCAGGAAAGTGTCAGAGGTGGGGGAGAGAGGGTGGTGAGGAACAGCCTGGGGGTAGTGGACAAAGTGAGAGGAGGAAGGATAAAGGGGACAGTCATATATAAGCAGGTGCCAGTCAGTGCACTTCTCTGACTGAGCCGTGTGCCTGATTACTGCTGCCTATTCTGTCTTATTAAATATTCTCCTAACCATCTGTCTGTACAACTCCACCCTCTGGCCTACCAGTGAGTGCTGTAAGGTCTCTCTGCAAGTAACTGGGGACAAGCCTGCATGCCAATAACTTGAGAGCAGAACGAGTAAAAGCATATGCCAGCAACTGGAGCAGGATCACATGTCATTGGACCCACGCGCCTGTAGTGCCAGTGACTGCAGAGCATGAGGGTCCACATGCCAGAGACTGGAGTGGTGACCACAGGCCATCGGGACTGTGTGCCCAAGGTGCCAGGAGCTGGAGGGATCAGACTGCAACAGAGGTGAAGGCGTCAGCAACAGGAAAAGTGACCATGGATCACCATTCTTGCAGGTTTGCATCAGGAACTGGAGAGCCCAGGGTGAGCATCTGTGTGTGAGAGGTCACAGGGCCACTGACTGAAGGGACCTCTGTCTGCTTAACTTCTCCTCAAAGTCTGAGCCAGAGGTGGGGACAGGGGCCCAGGTTGGCCATGCACTGCTGGGCTCCAGCAGCAAAGCAGGAGAAACGCCCCAGCCCTGGAAGCCACCAGAGCCAGCAGAGACTTCCTAACGTACCTTAACAAATAGGGTTACATACTTGTGAAGCATTTTCGGAAAGATACTGTCAAAAACCATCCTTTACCATTTTATTTTCTCAATTTTTCCTCTATTACAGAGTATCACAGTGTATCTCTTTAACTGGTATTTTAAACACCTGATAAACAACTTAAAAGCCAAACCAAAACTACTGCGTGCTATTTTTACTTCGAAACAAAGATTTCTGAAGCTACTTCCACATTAATTTCTTTAGCTTCATACTTCAACCACGTCATTCTCCTACATTTGACCTTACGAACTTTAAAAAACAGCCTTGAATATTCATACAGATGAAGCTCACAGAGAATGTATATTCGAAGATGTCCAGTGTACATACTGAACTGTTTAAATAATTTGTTAGAAAAATATAGAAACCCACTAATCTTAGAGCAGGTAACAAGTCGTATAAACAATATAAATATCCCAGAGCATCTTAGATGCAAGTCTCACTTATGCTTAAGATTTACTGACAGCAGCATATGTATATTTGTTCAATAAGCAAGACCATGTAACACAGGAATAAAAATTTGCATGCAAGAAGCTATTTAACACTATCTGGAATTTTGCTTTGAGGAAAACAATTTTTGCAAAATCATGATTTAATAAGATGTATGAGAAAGAATGCAGAAGGCATAGTTAAAGTTATCACCTATTCACATCACCTCCACTTCTTGTGCTGTTAAAGAAATGTATTACACCAGTCACTTCACCTAAAAATAATAAAAAAAAAAAACCAAAACCAAAAAAAAACAACAAAAAAGTCCTCATGAGGTTACATAAAACAATAACGGGGGGGAAAAGCCACTGAAAATTTAGCACAAAACCAGACATAATCTGAAAAACTGCCCATACCAGATCTAAATTTCCTAGCATTTGAAATTTCTTTGGTGCTCCAAAGACCATTCCTTTTTGTTTAGTACTCTATTCTGAAAATCAAATACCATAAGCTGGTATTTGGAACAAAAGGACGAGGTAGAGAGGTAGTCTGTGCAGAGACCAAAGATCACGAAATTCACAGAGCTGAGATGAGAACAATACATGACTAAACTACATAAAGTTTAAACTCCAATAATTCCATCAAGCTGACCTTAAAGATCTTTATTTATAAAGATCATTATTGATGAGCGAGCATGTAAGCACCATCTGCTTGCAGAGAAAAGAGATCTAAGATCCTCAACAAATGAGAATGAACCAGTCTTCAATACAATTCATTTGTCTTCTTTATAAGCCGTAACGTAAAATCTATATAAGGATTGCTCTCTTGTATCTGGTTGCTGTCAGTACTGATATGAAAACTGAAGAAATATGTATTGTCAGTGGAGAACATGCAAAGCCTCATGAAAATAATGGCATTAGTGTGAAATGTCCCAGTGTCAGAAATCTGTATTTCTTGACTGCTTGTCTGACTCTCATAATTCCAGTGAAAAGAGAAAAAAATTACTCCTATATTCACATCAAAGGATTAAGGTCCAATGGCAGTTGTTGATAAACCACATTTCAGACCAGAGTTAGTCATTATGCAGAATGAAAAATTATTCTGCAAATTATAATCTCCTGAGCCTTGATGTTCTAAGAAATACTGAAAATAGCTTCATCAAATTTTTCTACATTTACTGGTAAACCTTCATATATGAACTGTGCCTTATTAGGAATGCCATCATTACAGTTTTTTATACAACCTGACCTTAGATTACTTAGATTGTATTCAGTTTTCAGAACTGGTTTACAGGCACAGAAACGTAGGTACTACTCTGATATTCACAGCTCTGTCTTTCTAGCTGCTGAATACCTCTAACCCTCAGGAACTCAGCAGGCATTCCAGATATCACTTGCACCGATACCTTGGCAAACAAACTTAATACAGAATCTTTGGCTTAGAAATTTATAAAAGCCAGGCTTTCAATTCAAGCCTATGATCTCCCAAGTCAACCATTTTTAGCATTTGATGTATCAGCATTAGTAACTAAGTAATACAGAAACTGACCTCTTTGTCCTATCTTTGAACATATCTTGCTAGCTTACAGAACTGAGTACATAAGCAAAGGCATATATGCAACTCCGCCCATGAAACTTACTTTTTTTCACTTTGAAATAAAACATCCTGTCATCTGTCTTCTGGGTCCAATTACAGTTATATGGCTTCTGTATGGTTGAAAGTAAAGTTCTTTTTCACAAAAACTAACCATCCATAGTTAATGCCAGGGGAATTTCACCATCACTTTTCAGATGAGAAATGTTTTATTTTTCATGCTCACCATCACCCAAAATTTAAATACTTATCATTCTCTTCCCTTCTGATATTTGAGCTCCTTGCACCCAGTCTTGATTCCCGGTGATGGTAACTTTTCTATGACAGAATACTACAGAACACACTTACTTCTACATTTTCAAAACAGTTCGGGGTATTTTGAAAGCTACCCAGTAAAAGCAACATCTAATCACCTTCTCTTCACCCCCAAATCAAAAAACACAAAAAAAAATTTAGGTACAATTGCATAAAGATATTTTATTGTTCCATTCAGTAAAGAATATCATACAGAGGAGGACAACCAAAAATACTTCAAAACGAATGCAGAATTTTAAGATAAACAGAACAAGGGACATTCTGTTTATGTAATTAAAAGGACACTACAATTTTGAATAATGAAAATTCTCAAAAGCTGTATTTGACAAGCTTTAACTTTTGTGTTATATTTTAAAAAAACTACTAGTTTTGATTTCTATCAGAAATAGGAAAAAATACCACTAGAGTAGTAAACACCGTACTTAAGTCAACTACCAAGCAATTAGAGTGAAGCAATGAACAAGAAGTTAAAATTTTGACAATTTTCTGGAATTCGTAAAGGGTTGCAGAACTATTTAAAGCCTGAAGTGTCATTAAAAGAAGGGACTGGTGCTGCTAGAAACACAGTAATCAGAACCTATAAATAACAGTCAGGAAGCAGATGCTAACACTGCCTGCACTGGTCTTCAGAAAATTCATGAACTTAGTAATCAGTTTCTATATTCAGCCACAGTGGGAAAAAAGCATTGGAAATGAGAAGCACTTCAGAGAAATCTTTAGATGTTGAACGGAAACAATTTGAAGGTAAAAAGCTCCGAAGCCATTAACGGGAGAGCTTATCTTAATTACTTTTAAAATTTAAAATACCTGCATTTTATCGTATAGCATGAGCTTAGAAATAGCTTTTAGCTTTTTTAACTGGCAAGACACTGATTCAGGATTCTACTCTTGCCATCAGAAGAGCAGGGCTTCAGAGCTCTTTCAAAAGTAGAGCCCATACGCAGATTCACACTGTGGAGATGCACAGACACTTGGATTCAGAGATATTTTAGTATAAGTAATACTCCTAATTCACGCAGAAGACCCTTCAAGATCAACACACAGCACATACAGACATTAAGTTTCTTCTCTGAAGTCTTGGTATTCTATTGGAAAAGGGGATAGAAGGTGGGACGTGAATGTTTGCGAATTACAGCGTTTATGTCCCAGTTCCCAGTAAAAACCCTCTCATGTCCAGACTGCAAGCAACAACAGATTATCCACTGTTCCTTTCACAGTCTCCAGGCTCTATCTTTGCACAAGCAGCTACCTGCAAAAGAACCACCATATCATTCTGCAACAGCCCCAAGACTGGTAAAAATATAAATAAAATCCAGGTCACTGCTTTTATACCTGTCCAAAATGGAGGGACTTACCCACCAAACCTACAAAATATTTCAAGCTTGCTTTGGAACTTGAACAGAGACAGCAAAGTCTATCTTACTGATGAAATACACATCTAGCAATCCAGTCACCAATGGGATAGACTGAAGATGGGATGACAAAAATGGATTTCTACAGGACTGGATACAAAGTCATGTCTGCCTCAACTAGAATTCCTAGTGTCTGTGCCTTGTAAGATATACTTCAGCTTCCCACATTTTCAGGTATGTCTCAGGTAGCAATATGATCACAGACAAACCTGAGATGGAAAATCCAGTATTTTCTAATATCTATCTGTCCCAGCCTTGGAAAAACAAACACAACACACACACAAACCTTCTGGAAAACATTGCTGAAAACCTCCTCATTCATGTATTAACAACTTGAAGCAGATGATCTGATCATCTGCTGGTATGTCCTGAGGTCCCAGCTAGTTAAACTACAGAAAACACATACGCACCGATTTCAGATATTCCCTCATCTTTCTAGTTCAAACAGGAAATGCTTGAATTGATAACTGTTCCATTACAGCTAAATGGAGATATTTTCAGGAATAAGGAATTGGCTGGATGGTTGCACTCAAAGACTTGCGGTCAATGTCTCAATGTCCAAGTGGTGACTAGTGACAAGTGGCGTTCCTCAGGGATCAGCACTGGGACCGGTGCTGTTTAAAATCTTTGTTCACAACATGGACAGTGAGATTGAATGCACCCTCAGCGAATTTGCTGAGACAACACCAAACCATGTGGTGCAGTTGACATGCTGGAGTGAAGGGATGCCATCCAGAGGAACCTCGACAGGCTCAAGAGGTGGGCCCGTGTGAACCTCATGAAATTCAACAAGGCCAAGTGCAAGGTCCTGCGTGTGGGTCAGGGCAATCCCAAGCACAAATGCAGGTTGGATGGAGAATGGATTGAGAACAGCCCTGAGGAGAAGGACTTGGATTGAAAAGAAGCTCAACATGAGCTGGTAACATGTGTTTACAGCCCAGAAAGCCAACTGTATCCTGGGCTGTATCAAAAGAAATGTGGCCAGCAGGTCAAGGGAGGTGATTCTGCCCCTCTACTTCACTCTGGTGAGACCCCACCTGGAGTACTGCGTGCAGCTCTGGGGCTCCCAACACAAGAAGGATGTGGACCTAGTGAAGCATGTTCAGAGGAGGGCCACAAAGATGATCAGAGGGCTGGAGCACATCTCCTATGAAGACAGGCTGAGAGAGTTGGGCTTATTCAGCCTGGAGAATAGAAGACTCCGGGGAGACCTTCTAGCAGCCTTCCAGCACTTAAAGAGGGCCCACAGGAAAGATAGGAAGGGACTCTTTATGAGTGAGTGTAGCGATAGGACAAGGGGTAACAGTTTTAAACTGAAAGAGGGGAGATTTAGATTAGATATTGGAAAAAATTCTTAACTGTCAGGGTGGTGAGACACTGGAACAGGTTGCCCAGAGAAGTTGTGGATGCCCCATCCCTGGAAGTGTTCAAGCCCAGGCTGTATGGGGCTTTGAGCAACCTGGTCCAGTGGGAGGTGTCCCTGTCCCTGGCAGGGTGGTTGAAACTAGATGATCTTTAAGGTCCCCTCCAACCCAAACCATTCTATCATTCCCTGTCCTACAACAACAGAAGTGTAATTGCCAGTGACATCGAGTTTCACTTGTCAATAAAAGGGTTTTTAATAATAAATAATAAAAGGATTCTTTAATTCCAGATGGTCTTCTAATTTGTACCAAAGACAAAAAGGAGACAAGCTACTGCTGAAACATCCTTCTTCAAGCAATACGGGACTGGATCTAAAGCCCCAGTGTCAACCAGAGAGAAAGCTCCAGCTGCAGTTGTTTCTTATGTTCAGAATGTGAGGTGCTGGAGGCAAAGATATGTAACTTGGATACAGTATCCTGGATATAATTTCTAATAAGTTTTTCTGGTTTTGCTCAGTTTGTCTTCAAAGGCAGATGTACAGACAAAGCTGGGCTGGGAAAGGAAGAAAACTGAAATATAAAGGACAGATACTGACTTCTCACCTGTACTCCTGTCTGTGCTCCCTAGGCATAGCTGACTAGGAGGAATCATCAGAAATGGCCAACAGATTATGGGTATGGAAATGGCATTTCCTCCTCTAAAGTTACTCAGAAAGATTCAATCTGAAAGTGGAACAGCATGGATTATATTGAGTGCTTCTTTTCATGTGTTCCTTGAGGAATTATTTGCCTCCATCAAATATCAAACAATAGCTATTTGCTATCAAGGAGATAGCAAATAAATCCTTTCATAAGAAAAGCCTTCCTATCCAACTCAAGTTTTGAATATCAGGAGACATTTTGCTATTGCTGTTGGGGTCATTGACAGAGCAGCCATATGAGCAATGTGTAAGCCACCTGCAAGAAGTTGTTCACACCAGCAGCTGTCTGTCACCAACAAGGATGAAAACGTGCCAAGAACAGATGAGAATGAAACCCTAAGACTCAGGCCGAACTAAAAAGGCAGAGCTTGTACCTGTCAACCAGTACTCGTTAACAGCCTATTCTAAATTTAGTAATAGCCAAGGAATAGCAGCATCTTCCTAGATTTCATTCTTTGATCTAGTAGGAAAGCATTTTTCCTGGGTCATATAAAGTTACTCCTACAGTAGTGGGTGTCACAAGGAATTAACTTATCTCTAGCCACATAGGAAAGACTTCCGATCACAAACAGACTGAATTGCTTCAAGACTATCAAACTGGAAGAGAAAGCTATAATCATTGTCATTGCTCTCAACTATATTAAAGTGGAATGTCTGTAAATTTTACATAGGTGTAGAAAATTATCACTTCTAGGTTCTTAGTGTTTGCTAAAATTAGAAAAACTGGTAACATTCAAGATGAAAAATGAGCTTGTCTTCCATAGCTGTGTGTGCTTATCATTGCACAGCAAGTAAACATTAAGTTTCTATAGAATACACTGAATCATTAATTATTATTTCAAGACCATATTCTTTTATTTTTTCTAAGAAAAATTTCTACCTCTTTTGCAGTAAATACAGAAAGCTAATAAAGGCCTTAAGTAGAACAACTCAGAAATGGCAGAAGTGAACTGAGTCCATTTAAAGACCAACACATCCCTAAATACCAATAGTGTTAACAAACTGTACAACTAGACATCTCGTTCAGCAGATTTCTCCATTCACATTGACTAATTTTACTTTCTTCTTTTTATTTGCCTTTAAAAGAAATCCCCACAAGCATCACTAGTTTTAGCAGCAAAACATTAACACTACTTTGACACAAAAATTTTCAGTACCAAAAGCAAATTGTGATTTATGCTTACAAAGACTGTTCTGTTAGCAGCTATACCTGAGATGAAACTTTTTCCCTGATTTCATTATGCAGACGTTGTTACCTCATTTGTTACTCTACTTTAGTCTATCTGGAGGATCAACAGACACATCTAAATCTTATGTGGCCGATAAATATAAACATAAGAATGAAACACCACGTTCTACCAACAAGTCACTTTTTAATCACTTTCAACACACTGAAAAGGATTTCAGAGAAGAAAATTGAGAATGGGAAGAAAAAAAAAAGCTGCCTTCAGGACAGAAGGGCACTACTTTTAGTCCAAAGCTTCTCTCAGAAAAGCAGCATTTCCAAGAAGGAATAACACCAATTCAGAAGTTACAAAAACAAAATTATAAACTTTTATAGTCTGAATAACAAAAAATCCCAATCAAGACTCAAAGAATCCCAGATTGACAAAGGACTGTATCACACAGAGGTTGCACCATCCAATAGAGTGCTATGAGTATTAAAGTTACTGAATTTCAGAGACCTTTGAAATATATGACTAACAAGCATCAGAGAAAACAGCTAGAAGTTGGTTTTATGGTGTGACTGACAGTTTTTGGCATACTAAATTCCACAGTGAAAGCAGAGTAAGACGTTGCAAATTCCTGGAATTGCCTGAACACAACAATACAACAATAAGACTCACCAAGTACTTTACAGAAGGTAACTACTCGCACAACGGAGCATTCCAAAGATTGTAACAAACTCAATTTCTTAAACTTAAAAACCATAAAAAGTTTAACTTAAAAACTAGAAGGGACAGATAATTTTTGCTCCCTCTGTTACAGTTTCAAAACTATTTTTTAAAAAAGCATTAAGAATACCAATATATTAAAGGGTACTGGCAAAGTATTTTCTTATTAGTCTTAAAGCATTAATGTCTGTGGTATTTGGGAAAGGACAGATCATCACCAGTGCATGTTGTTGCAAAATATCATACATCTCACTTTAATTGCAATTGTGAAACATCACTGTGTAACAGCATAAAATTTGTAGACACTGTCACTGTTTCTGATCTCATAAAATCAACTCCTAAATAATTTACACTAATTAGAACATTTCTTAAAGTAATGTGAAAATAAGCACTTCTATGATCTTCATTATAGCAATCGGTATCATGCCACAGTAAACACACTGCATTTCAATTACAATTTTAAATTATTCAAATTACATAACAAATAACAATTTAAGTACACACAGAGAAAGCCTTTATAAAACTTTATCTGAAAGTATGCCATAAAGAGCAAAACATTTTTTACCGTAATTAACACGTGTTCTCACCTTCACTGGAAGTCTGGAATTCTCAAAAATCTTTGCAATGGCAGATAGAATACCGCACATGAGTGCAGAAATCAGCATCATCACTCCAACTGCTGTTAACCAGGACATACTGCAGAAATAGCATAAACTTTGTGCTGATGTGCATACAATGACGTGAACTGCACACAGCATCAGACACATCAAGTAAAACAGCAGAGAGAATAGTGGAGGGGAGAGGGGCACGTCAAATTCTGCCCGGCTGCTCAGGGCTTTTGGAACACTGAGCAAAAGCAGCAGCAGAACCTAGAAAAAATAGAATATTAATACTTAAAAGAATTTGAGATAGCTAAGACATACAGTGAGAATTCACACACAAAAAAAAATCATACTGTTTGTCATCCATGTCACTCTGCTAGTATACATACTTTGTCCAAAAAACCTGTGACGAACTACACTGGATTTTTTTGTCCCCAGTAAGGTATTACCACATAAATGGGAGAACTGAAGATTGTGGCTTGGACACACAAGTTACCAAGTTCAATAAATTACCATGCACCTTCTGACCTGTGGTAACTGATCACATGCATGATGTTCATTCCCTGCAAAAATAAGTGCTTTAACTCCCAAGATCAAAATAGTCCTAAGTGAACAAATTTGACACTTTGTCACCTGTAAATGCCTGAACACTCTGCCAAAGGCCATTTATCTCACAATGTGTGAGATATATATACACAGAGATCCTGCTGAGGTCAATAGCTTCCCAGACCAGGCAAAGTTATACTATCATACAACGTATGCTGCATTCCAAGCTTCTGAATTCTCCCAGTATTTATTTTTTGTACCTCTTCTCAGCTTAATTTGATCTCTTGGTTTTAGTTTCAGTTAGATCTAACCTGCATATAGATCAGGCAGAACTCCAAATTTTCTCTCAGGTAATTGTAGCAGTGGAGATGAATATTACCATGAGTAATTTCTGCAAACCATGTACAAACCTTTACAAGTAAAGCGAAAATTCAGCCACATGCTAAAATGTTTTACAAGGGGTACAAATGGAGCTAGGACTCAATCAGCTTGTGCAAAGGCAAGATAAAAACAAACCAAGATACAAACAACTATCTCAGGCCATTGTCAACCTGTAATCTTTCACTATCACTTCTGCCTAAAATTATTCTCACAATACAGTAAGATATAGTAAAGCAGACCAAAAAAAAAAAAAAATCAACTGCATGTCCCCCTTCTTTTTCATATTCTACTTCGCACAGTTCATTTGGTTATGAAAATACGAGGTTTCAGAGTATCAAACTGGCTTAGGGCTTACCTTTTAACACAGCACTTAAAACAAAGACAGCATTCATGATAGGAAAATGCTTGAATTGTAGTTACCTACAAATCTAAATTTAGCTCTTTGGAGCAAATGCACTCTTATCAATTCAAGTCTCAGAGAGATTGTCCCCATCTGAAATACAGGATAAATGGCATCTATAGCATGGCGTAGTTTGAAGCCACCTGTGACACTCCCTACCCTCAATTATTCAGTAAGGGTGGAAAATACACATCAAGACAAAAAGATTTTCGAAAGCAAGGCAGTTTCTTGAGTACTGCACTGGAAAAAAGAAAAAAATCCAGCAGCTTTGCACCAAGTCTTACAGTGATGCTGAGCAAGCTCTTATCAACAAAAATTTTCGTTAGTAGTTGTGTATTTCTTTTGATTCCATCCCGTTGAGTAAAATACCTGAGATCTGTTCTGCAGAACCAGTAAGCACGTACAATTGCATTCCAGGAAAAAAAAAAAAAAAAATGCTTCAGGTAGGTCCAAAGTAACTGTCAAGAGTTTGAATACATAGGTTCCCAAACCAAAGGAACAAAAAAGAAATACAAGCACTTCAGCTCTGTGCTACACATTGTCCACCTCCAGATTTTCCATCTGTAGAGTGGGAACAGAACCTACCATCTCATCTCCCAAGAGCACTGTGGAACTAATTCCTGTGAAGCGGTCAGTGGATTTGTAAACCCCACTAGGCAGTATACCAGAAAGCCATTTCAGATGTACTCTGTACATGGAGAACAGTGGATACAAGACAAGGCATAGAGCCCTGCCAGGACAAAGGAGTATGGTTCCAGGCACTGAACAGGACCATTGCTACAGCAATTATGCAGTCTTGTACAGTGCCACACACATGCAAGGACCGAATTAAGCTTGTAGCAGGTATTTCCATCCTAGAGAACAATGCTTATTCTTACAAAAGTTGATGCTCATGTCATCTAAAAGGTCAGTGCAACTTTATGTACTTAAAAGTTCAGTGTACCAGGCATGGTATCTCTTCAGCATGGTTCTCAAAGCATTACCACAGAGGATATTTGCAGCATTTGAGATTTGCCCAAAATACCAATCGCAGAGAACCACTTAAAATTCCAGACATGGGATATCTTATCTTTATTCCTACACAAGACATGAAGTGACAACCAGCACCTTACAGCAAGTATTTATTTCAGGACTCACCTATTAGTACAAAGAACAATTCTTGAAATTGTGAAAATTGCCCACACAAGGTAGTGCCTGTTTTGAGCAGCTACTCTCACTGTTAGATAAAGAGCAACTGGTGGGAACTTGCCAGACTTTTTTGGGGTTTTTTTAATGCAGTAAGGCTCCTCGAAAACTAGAAGTCTAACTAATATGGGAGTAATTTAAGTTGTAGCACATCTGCACATTTACTGTAACTAGTGACATTAACACATAAGTAGCTCATATCAAAAGTTCTCATGAATCATTTTAAAGGCCGAGTTATACTTTAAAATGAATACTAACCTCATCCAAGCAGAAAGTCAGTCAACTCTAAGAGTTCATAATCGGTAATTCTAAAGACCAGTAAGAGTATACACTAAATAGTAAAAACCCAGAAACTTCTATGTTTGTGCACATAGCTTTTTCACAGAAAGATGTATTTTCATACCTCCATAATGATCACAGTCCCCACCATCATCGAATACATGTCATATTGTGCCACTTGTTTGCTTAGTGAAGAACTCAGAGTCTTCAGCGCCTCCAAATATTGTTTCAGGACCTTTTTGCCAAGATTTAAGAGTATTTCTGAATTATTCCCCTCTAAATACAATTTTATCCAATTACCATGGGACTTTTCTGCTATCTTAAAGTGTTCATATCCAGGATCTAAAGAGGGGGAAAAAAAAGAAAAAAATAAAAGAAGAGGATCCATGAACAAAGGAGGATTAGAGAGGTGCCTGTATTTTTATATTTCCTTGTATTGTAGAAAAAAAAATTTGCTACGGGGGTTGAAACTTTTTTCACACCTCAAAAGTTACATTGTCTTCCTGCCATAATGACCCAGTTACTCAGAATAAAAGCAATTAATCCCTAACCTGATAAAATGTCAAGACCTCTAAAAGTGCCAAACACATTAAAACATCCATTTACTCTTACAAAAGGTTTCCAGGACAAACTTATTCAAATGCTTTAAATCCTGAAAAAAAAGTCATGTTTCCCATTGGAACCACTCATTATCCAGGCCATATTGTACAAGCCAAGTGGGAAATGATCAAAT
Source organism: Limosa lapponica baueri (assembly GCA_002844005.1). Taxonomy (NCBI): domain Eukaryota; kingdom Metazoa; phylum Chordata; class Aves; order Charadriiformes; family Scolopacidae; genus Limosa; species Limosa lapponica. The sequence goes on from KZ505675.1 coordinate 227,551, forward strand.
AGCTGATCCCTGGAGGAAACATCAAAGGACACACACACCATATTAGGGACCTCAATTTTGCCGCAAAGCTAATGAAAGTCAGTTGGTAACAAAGTTAAACACACAGGATGCGGGATTTTGAAGCAGTAATAGAAAAGCTAACAGCTGAAGTGCACAATTTGGCTTCACGTATTTGGACTATGAAGTTGGTGCAAAGCAATCCTCAGAAGTGAAACTTAGTAATTTTGCTTTAGTGCAAGGATGGCCTGCAGTCTAACGTGATTAAAAAAGAGAAAAGTTGATACCACGATCAACCTGTGGAAGCAATACTCTTGTGGCAGAAGGTGATTTCGCAATGGCCTATACACATCTAAAAAAATTCTAACCTGAAGAAAAATAAACAAACAAACAAAAAATGAAGAAAAATTCAGAAAACCAAATGAAACCCCAAGACACATATGCATTCTCTATACCTAGGTAATATTTTCTTGTAGAAATGTAGTTTTGATTAAGTCTTCTGATAAATATACACGTAAACAGGACTGCAGGTGAACGCTGACAACATATATGAAGACTGTGGTCTGCTTTCAGAACTGGGGATAAGGACAAGACTAGCATAGACTATGTCTCGAAGTAATTTTAAATCAACTGTTGAACTCTGTGGGCTTGGGTTTTAACACAAGTGTGCTTTTTTAATATAGGTACAGAGACATTGCAGTTTCTTTTCTTTCTCTCTTATATTGTAGAAACATATCTAAATTACTCAATTCTCTCTAAATTTATTTTAAAAGCTTGAATGAGGACAGCAGAAGATGTAGGAAAGAAGCAAACAGCCAAATCCTACACTTCAGTAGTCCTTTGCAAGTACAGCAGCAGTAGCTTTTCTCCTAGATCTATTTCCCCTTACTGGTTATTTCACAGAATCTTTATTTTACACCAACTGTTCTGGTTCATACACGCCAAAGGGTAGGTATAGAGAGAGCGCAATTCAAGTTGATGTAAAGGACACATGAAACTACTCTACAATTTTATTCTGTCATCAACTGCTGCTGATTTTCATCATCAACTTTCCCATTAGTAAGCATCTACACAAAAAGCTGCAGCAAAAAAAGCTGAGTCTTGATAGCCTTTTTACCTCCCAAAAAGATATATTCAACAGTGACAATAACCAGATTCTACAGGCAAAAACAGAAAAGCATAATTTTGTTCACTCATGGAAAAAAAATGTAAACACTACAAGCATAAAGATAAAAAAATTAAAACCACTTCTGCCAAAATCATTATAGTGGGTTCTATGTGCACCTGAAGAGTATTCTATTCACGTCGTGTTAGTTTAATTTCAAGAGCATTTATCTAAAATAGAACAATTAGGTCAGTTTCTGTGAAAACAGTGTTGTTCCTGAAAGCACTTAAGACCTGTTTTCCCTCTTTGTTTTACAGGTGCATCACTCCTTACTTCAACATGCCATATGATATTTAAAATATTGGTCATTGAGCATAGTATGCACTCACAACATAAGATCAGTCAAGAACACAAGGAAAGCAAGAAACTTGTATCTTACCAGAAATTATGCTATGTGTGAACACTCACATATATCTGTTTCTTGCAAGAAATAAATGTTTAGTTTCATTTCCTGCAATTTCACTTGAAAGTTAATGACAACGTAAGGGCAAAAAGGCCAATTTGGAAATGTTTATATAACAAGCTTATCATTATAATCTTGCAATCCTTATCTTCTTAGCTAACAGTAGGGGAAAACATTTGCTGTACAGTTTCAGTCAAGGGTTAAAGCAATGACTGAAGTAAGTTTGGTATCACAAAGACTTGTTACAGCTCGTTTTCACTTCTGGTAGTTCAAAAGTATATCAGACTTCGGAAAAAACCACCATATTCTTTGTTAAGCCTTTTCAGCAAAAGTACTTTATTAAATCCTGAAACATTTTTAATTTTATTTGAAGTGAATGAAGATAAATGAAGTACTTCTATTCACAAATCTGATACAGTTATGAAAGAACTTTGCTTACCATTTCTAAGTCTCTTATCACTACAAGACACTTTGTGATCTACTATAGGCTGAGTTCAAAGTGAGAATTTTTGAAAGCAATGTTTAACCCAGAATGTCCACTCTGGTCTCCCAAGTCTTCTAACAGACTCCAAAGCACGCTGCTCCTGCTATGTAGGAGGCTTGCAGGTATCTGTTACCAAGTACAACTCAGCCAGCAGCAAACACTCCTATATCGAGATAGCTGCCAGTGCACATGCAGATTTTCATCTCCCTACTGTAGTTCTTTGAACAGTGACTTCCCTAGAAAGTTCTTCTTCCAGTATATTTGAAATAAGAGTTAAATAGTCATACTTTTGAGGAAAGCCAGAAATCCAGAAAGGATCATCTAAAATAAGCTTTAATCAAGCCGAGATTTGACATGATGCTATTTCATTAAACAGAACACTGAAATGAGTTCAAGTTGTATTTTGGAAACTAAATATATTCTCCCGTCTTCTCCTCCTGTTCTGCTCCCTTTTCATGCTTTTTGCCTAGTGTCCCTCCTCATTCCTTTTAGCATTTTTGTTTCACTATCATCTACCTCTTTACATGCTATTGCCCACCAAACCTATTCTGTTCATGTTATGAAAGATGACTGTCAAACCCACATTTACATCTTTGATATATATTAAGTGAATATCTGAGGAAGTTGGCAGAAGTCATTGCTGGGCCACTCTCCATCATCTTTGAAAGGTCCTGGAGAACAGGAGAAGTGTGCCCAAGGACTAGAGGAAAGCCAACGCCACACCAGTCTTCAAAAAGGGCAAGAAGGAAGACCCAGGAAACTACAGGCCGGTCAGCCCCACCTCCATCCCTGGAAAGATGGTGGAGCGGCTCATTCTGGGCATCACCTCAAAGCATATAGAGGAAAAGAAAGCTATCAGAAGCAGTCAACACAGATTCACCAAGACGATATCATGTCTGACTAATATGATAACCTTCTATGACGGAATGAGTGGATGGAGAGATGAGGGGAGGGCCATCGATGTTGTCTACCTTGACTTCCACAAGGCTTTCAACATTGTCTCCCACAGTATCCTCATAGGTAAGCTTAGGAAGTGTGGGTTAGACAAATGGACAGTGAGGTGGATTGAAAACTGGCTGAAAGACAGAGCTCAGAAGGTAGTGATCACCAGCACAGAGTCTAGTTGGAGGTCCATAACAAGTGGTGTTCCCCAGGAGTCAGTACTGGGTCCAGTCCTCTTCAATATATTCATCAATGACCTGGATGAAGGGTCAGAATGTACCCTCAGCAAGTTTGCTGATGACACAAAACTGGGAGGGGTGGCCGACACACCAGAAGGCTGTGCTGCCATACAGCAACACCTGGACAGGCTAGAGAGTTTGGCAGAGAGGAACCTGGTGAAATTCAACATGGGCAAGTGTAGGCTGCTGCACCTGGGGAGGAATAACCCCAAGCACCAATACAGGTTGTGGGCTGACCTGCCAGAGAGCAGCTCTAAGGAAAAAGACCTGGGAGTTCTGGTGGACAACAGGATGACCATGAGCCAGCAATGTGCCCTTGTGGCCAGGAAGGCCAATGGCATCCTGGGGTGCATCAGGAAGAGTGTGACCAGCAGGTCGAGGGAGGTTATCCTGCCCCTCTACTCTGCCCTGGTGAGGCCCCATCTGGAGTACTGTGTCCAGTTCTGGGCTCCCCAGTTCAAGAAGGACAGGGAACTACTGGAGAGGGTACAGCAGAGGGCTACAAAGATGATTAGGGGCCTGGAGCATCTCTGTTATGAGGAAAGGCTGAGGAACTTTGGTCTTTTTAGTCTGGAGAAGACTGAGGGGGGATCTGATCAACGCCTATAAATACTTAAAGTGTGGGTGTCAAGAAGATCAGGCCAGTCTTTTTTCAGTGGTGCCCAGTGACAGGAGAAGAGGTGATGTGCACAAACTTGAACATAAGGAGTTCCATCTAAACCAGGAGGAATTTCTTCACTTTGAGGGTGGCAGAGCACTGAAACAGGCTGCCTAGAGAGGTGATGGAGCCTCCGTCTCTGGAGACATTCAAAACACGCCTGGACAGGGGGTTTGGACTAGATTATCTGCAGAGGTCCCTTCCAACCCCATAACATTCTGTAATTCTGTTACTCTGTGAATGATTTAAAGATCCTGCAGAAAGTAATAAAGGACCATGGTCACCAAACTCCGAGAACCCCACTGAGATCTGTTCAATGTCACATATGTATGCAGTAAAATGAGAACAGTCTTAGACTCCGAGTTGTTGGACAAGCATTTTCATATCTGATGGTTGACGTTTGCAAGCCACTCCAGCATGGGACACTCACAAGACAAGTTAAAGCTGGGGCAAAATCCAAAGCAAGCTTGCCCAGTTACAGGTTTGCCAAGGCAAGCGCAGTGGTTTATTTGCATAATATTACATTAGCAATTTAACTGCTTCAGCCTCCCTCCAATGTTATCACAAGCAAATGGCTGTGCTTCCTAAGCATGTTTGATAACAATTTCACTTAGTTCCAGTCACAGGCAGCAATCATTTAAATAAATATATATATATATATATAAATGTAAGAAAGGAATGCATAATGTAAAAGTGACTTCTCCAGTTTCAACACATAAATCTCACAGTAACAATCAAATTATTTTAATCAGCATATGCATCTAATACAAGTTCAGGACTCGTTCCAAATTGAGAAGTAGACACTTCTTTTAATAACATCATCCAACTTACTTTTAAGCATGACTCTTTGTTCTACTGTGAAGTGTCTTTCAAAGAAACAATCCTAGTTCATCACTCAGATGCATGTTCAGAAGTTCAGAACATGGGGGAAGCACTACCAGATACCTACAGCTGCCTACCTTACCCTGAGGTATGTAACTCACTCAGAAACTCAAAGCGTGTTTCTAGACACTTCTCTTTTCAGCTTCTTAGTTTTTTCCAACTGTTTTTATTCTCCTTTTCCAGACTTTTTTTCAGCTGTATTGTCAATCTCTATCACAAGAAAATCTAATACCTCAAGTTAGCATGTATTAGTATGTTTCAAAAAGTAATTTTCAAAATAATCAAGCCCTTAGTCAAGTTTCAAGTTTCTCATTTAAAATTTGATTTACCTGAAGACAGGTTTAACTGTGAAGATTCCTTTGTACCTCAAGAAATCAAAACCCAAGTCTCATGAAATGCTGTACCACCTCTTGGCTTGAAAATGCACGTTTGTATGAACAAATATTGCGGGGAAAAAAAAAAAGTTACTGAGCTACCTCCATTCTGCTCTTTATTAACAGATACATTTAAAATGAACTTGAAGATCAAGACATTTTTGTGTTCTGTTCCCGTTTGTTGATAACATTGGAGTGGCTGAATCCAGGGACCTCCATGGTTTCTTCATGAAACAGCATGTAAAGGTCATTCTGCCTTCCCACCTGACTGTGATTAATCTCAATTGACATCTGACTTCATCTTTTTGCATGAAAAATGAAACTAACATTGCACCAAAAATTAACATACACATTATGCTGTAACTTACAATGGGTGAATCTTTTCTCTTATCATATTCAAGGTACTAACAGCTGGTGCGCTATCTCTGTGCTGTAAATTAAAATACTCTCTGCAGGAATACCATGTTTTCCCCTTCAGAAAACCTACTCTTTTTGAGCTAAGAGTTGAAAATAATAATTTTTTTAAAAGCAGCAAGGCTTAGACTATTGCTGCAAGTATCTTTCCAGTCATAGGTATTTCTCTTAGCATTCAACTGAAATGTCATGATCCACCAGTTTTTACTAGCCGAGAATCTGCATTGGAAAGCTTAAACCTGCAGCAGCAAATGTGAGTGAGATGTCTAATTGGATTATTTTCTGAATTCTTTTTCCCTCAAAAAACCTGGCAACACACCTTGTCTATGGAATTCAGAAATCATTCAGCCCAAGACTTATGAACACAACTCTGATGAGTGTCCAGATGGTCCACAAATAAAATCCAAAGGTTCAGAGCAGGCTCAGCTAGAGCAGATTGTTCAGAACTGTGTCAGGTCATGAATGTCTCCAGGTATGGAGACGCCACAGCCTCTCTGGGCAATTCATTCAAGTGTTTGAAACCCTTATATAAAAAAAGTGTTCTTTCATTTTAACAAAATTTCAGGTATATCAGTTTATGCCCACTGCCTCGTCTACTCACTGGACACCATTAAGTAGATCCCAGTTCAATCTTCTTTATTCCCTCCCATCATGTATTACCTACATTGATAAGACCCCAGCTGAGTCTTCTCATATACAAGCTGAACAGTCCTAGCACCCTCAGCTTCTCCTTGTATGATAGATGTTCCAAGCCCATCATCAACTTCATAGTCATTCCCTGCACTCACTACATTATATCCATGCCTTTCTTGTACCAGGGAGACCAGAATTGGACCCAGGACCCCAGATGTGGTCTCCCACAGCTGAGGAAAGAGCAAAGATTGACCTGCTGATGCAGTCTTGGATGCTGTTGGCCTTCCTTCCACAAGGGTGTACCACTGGCTGATGTTCAACTTAGTGTCCCCAAGGACCCCTTGTTCTTCTCCACCAAGCCATTTTCCAGCCAGTCAGTACCCGATCTGCACAAGTGCATGGGATTATTTCCTCCCAGGTGTAGGATTTGCCATTTCCCTTTGCTGACTCTTAAAAGGTTCCTGTCAGCCCATTTCTCTAGCCTGTCAAGGTGCCTCTGAGTGGCAGCACACCTACGTACCGTATCAACCACTCCTCCCAGTTCTGTATTGTATGCAAACTTGCTGAGGGGGCACTCTGTCCCATCACCCAGGTCATTAATGAAGATGCTAAATAGCATCAGCCTGTGTCAAGCCCTGGTGTTGATCACCAGGGACTAATCTAGCTGAACTTTGTGCTGCCAATCATAACCATGTGAGCCCAGCAGCTGTGCCACTTTTCAGTCCACCTCATTGTCCAGTTATCTACCCTGAACTGCAACAGGATGGTTGAAGCACCATATGAGCACCACAGATGGTAATAGCAGTTTGCATTCACACGCAAGTAGCATCAAAATTTCTCACATTTCCATCCTCGGCAATTTTGATTTCATTTCTCAGATGAAAGCTACGAATTGAAATTAAGCTGTTCCTGGACAAAAATAAAGTAAAAGTGAAGATATAAACCAGAAGCTGATAGATACTTCAGTCTGTTTCACCAGTACTTGCAGAAATACTGTCACATGGAGCTTTGTGTTGGAATTTTCAGTAACACAGCCGTATCCTGAACTCCACGAACAGTGCAAGTTTCCCTACTTGACACAAATGGATTAAGTGAGGAAATCTGTGCAGAAAAGAATATCAGACTAGATGGAGCATGGGTCCTGCTATTGGCATGTTGCTACCATAAATGGCATTTGTTTTGCTAGACTCTGGACAGGGTTTAATTATGATTAGAAGCCGTGATGTTGAAAGATAATTAATTCTTGACCTACAATGATCATCTTGCGAAACTTTACGTTGTTATCCACTTTAATTATTCATAGCTGTAACACAGCTCTGCATTCTCATCCAGTTATTTTCATGATTCAACAGATTATAAATCAAGTGACAAAGACTTCAAGCTTCACAGTCACTTTAAGACAGCAACATCTTCTAATGTCCAGGTAGAATATTCTCCTTCGTCTTCTGACTCAATCTTTTTCACAATTACCATATTAACTTGTTAACTTATATTGCAGTTTGTATCACACTTCCTAGTGAAATACTACATTTTGCTACGTTTGGTTTATTTTTTCCACTTGTTCTTTCTTTCTGCCAAATACACACACATATATATGCACACATACGTCTATTGTTAATAAGCAACTTTGCAGTTCTCTAGGTTCTCATTCCAAGCAAATTCATACATAAGAATGAAATAAAAAGATAACTTACCCTAAATTATTTCCCAACTTTACTTGAAGCATCTTTTCATTTAACTAGAAAATTCACTCCATTGTGCTATTTCTCCAAATAGCTCAGAATCAGTGCCCTGTGTATGATACCTCACAAAAAGCGGATACAAGATATATAGCAAATACCACTGAGATTTAACTACACAATTAGTTTTACTTTAAACATTACTTCTGCTCTTTTGCCTACTAGGAGTAGTACTGGTCATTAAAAAAACCTTATTCACAGGCAGTATGCCAGAGTAGGTTACAGTAAAGACTGAACTCAGTCTCATTTCTCTGACCATTACTCTCAACTGAATGGCTAATTCGCAGTGCCATGCTGTGCCCTTCAACCCAAAAGCCCAAACCATATTATAAACAATCTCCTTTTGTGTATGTAAGGGTTTTTTTTGGGTTTTTTTACCTTTTTCATATGCAGGTGTATTCTCTTGCAGCAGTTTGCTAAGCTGGAACCCATTCAAGTGCACAAAACGTAGTTGTTCTCTCATTGTCTTGCCTCCCACAACTGGCAATATAAGGTTCCCAACGCTGTTTCTTGAAATTGGTAAACCAAGACCTACTGCCAGTGTGCTAGCTAAATCAGTTTGTTGCACAAGTTCAGGTTGGGTTACAGGACCTAGAATCAACAAAAATAGGAAAAAGAAAAAAAAAGAGAAAGAAGAAAAAGAGAGAGGAAAAAAAAGTATTTAAATAACAGGAACAGGCCCGTTGTATTTCTCCAGAGACAGCTGGCATCTTGTTAGTTTCAAAATTTTTTCATCAGTGTTGGATCAGCTATTTCAAATGATCTACAGACAGCTGAGTGACCTTTTTCAGCTGCTATCCTCTGCTGTTGTAAGACCAACATTTATTCAAATCTCAGCAAGTATCATTCTTCAACACTAGCAACTACTGTACACACCACACGAATGTTATGCAAGTAAAGTAAGAAAAGAGATGGTCCAGGAGATCACCTTAATATCAAGTTGCAGCCTACATCCTAAGCGGGTTTGATAACTTTTACATTAGAAAGAATAAAAAGACTACAGTAGACTAATTTAATGCATGAATGTAGAATGAGAACTTAAAATAATGCTGACAGCATTCTAGAAGCTTCTCGATATAATGACAACAGCTCAAGATTTAATTAATATCAGGTTGCTAGGCAAACAGAATTAGACGTCAGGTGAAGAATGTTGAGGCCCATGGGTCCATGCAGGCAAATCCAGTGATTTTTAAAGAGTTCTGTGCAGGATCCCATTACCTTACTGCAGTTATCAGGATTAGCTTTCAGTCCCACAGACATCTACAGGTGTGAATGATTTCACTAACGTAAGTAACCTTTTGTTTAAGATTGTCTTGCCAATTGCATTTTTGTATGCTTTACTAGTTACATAACAGTGTTTTTCTATTATGCTTTTACTTCGTTCTCTGCCTATCTCCAGGCATTGAGTGTTTTGACTTAAGTACAGTACTGAAAAAATTCTATATTCAGTCTTTTATTCTCAAGGCTCCCTTTAAGAGCATTAGAACTTCTCCCATTTCTCATCTAGCTCTGATTAATCCCATACTTGCACAGAATGCCACCTATAATCCTTAAAGCCTCTTTTGCATGAGTGCCTATATGTCAGCAGTTTTCAGATTTCATCTTTAAAGGCAGGTTCTTAACTGGTTAAAAAACCCAACAAACTATCAAATGCATTTAGCCAATCATGGGTGACGTATCTCTGTAGAAGGCTATACAAGTAATATTCTGACAGCATATTAAATGCAAAAACCCACAGGATTACTATTTTGAGGTCTACCAAATTAAGACAGTACATTTTGTTTACAGTAGGATCATAAGGAGCAGTCACTAGAATTCTGATAATGGTAGCAATGAGAAGCTAGCTGCTGGATATTTACATGGGCATCATTAGAAATCACAAGCTCAATCCCAAAAGACATGTGAATAAATATATTTCACTGTACTGTAAAAAACGCACGCTCAGTTTAAATCTAACAGAAACTAACCCCAATGAACAAGAGATTGCATTTACAGAATCTACATTCACGTGGCCTGGTTGTCAACACATACTGGTGACAGTTATAAAGCAAAAACTTACCCGAGAGCTTTGGTCAGCTCTTGACTTTGTTTTGTTTTTATATCTGAAAAGAGGTCAATGACTCCTCAAGCAACGCTTTCTATTGCAGCTGGATAACAGCTTTATAAATGACAGCCAGATAAATGTACTTCCACTGTGCTGCAGAAGCCTCCAAGATAAACAAGGCAAGGTTCTGCAAATAGGCTTTAAAAGCAAGGAAATCAGATGGAAATGAGCAAGAGGCAGAATGAAAGGCAGAGGGAAGTATTATTTTGAAGAAAATATTCACTCCTGGCATAACTATATTTCACCAACTCAGTCAAGGAGTCTATTTAAGCAAGACTGTACAAATTAGACTAAAGATTCTCTACCACACCATTCCCTTCTTGCCCCTTACCTTAAGCTATATTATACAAGTAGAAAATGAGTTTCAGAAACAGATAAACTCACATCAGTGATTTAAAATTAACTGCCTGGCCAATACAGTAAATACATTCACGCTCCATATCCTTTCCTCAACACTTACCAATCAATATTCATGATTTCAGTGCTGTCACCTCCCAGCCTTTCACAAGAGCAATTCTTCCTCTTTCTTCGTACTCTCAGCGTAAGAAATTGTTATTTATCCCTATGTCCTGGCTTCTTGAGAAAGAATAGAGGCCAGGAAAATATTCTGGCCAGGAAAGACAAAAGTTGAAACTCACTTCAAATAGGATTTTACTTCTAATCCTATACATTTACCAGTATCCCAAGATCCTGACAACAGATCTCATTAGCTCTCAACACTCAAGTAGGACAGCGCTGCAAAAGGTTATCATCTGAAAAATACTCAATTCTCTCAGTGGTTACAAAGGTTAATTCATGGTTTCACCATGGCACAGATGCAAACTCTGGCTAAAACCAGAGTTTTAGGTCATACAGAATGGGCCTTGCCAGATGTCTGTAGAACAAACCAGAGCACTTTTCAGGAAGAATTCTAGAGCTAAGATAAACTAGAGATGGCAATGTGTTCTAAAAAAGGTCTAACTTTTCATCCTTACCATTTCTCTTTTCAAAAGCAGAGCTGATAAACAGCAGTGGTGTGTGCACTTCTCCTTCTGAAGAACCACCATGACTACCTGTTTCAGACATCCCATGATCCCCACAAACAACTAGCAAATTGGGCAGAGAAGGTTCTTCCTGCAAGTCACAGAAATTTAAGTTACTGCACAAACAAGATGCATATATATAATGCTTCACTACCTTTATCATTTCCATATGTTAACATTTCTCAAAATAAATTCCATTTTTTAATTGGCTCACAACAACTGGGGCAGATTACAAAAGATGTCTGCAACTAAGTGTTATGCAGTAATATTCATTTTTAACAGTTAAAGCACACATATTTATCTAACATATTTAACAGCATATTAAAAAAAAAAAAAAAAAAAGCTGTAAAAAAGCCTCTCATTTACAGAGTCACAGGAAACTTACTGAAGGATTAACTAAAGGGCATCATAATATGGGAGGAAAATCAGGAGTCCATGAGCAGTAGCATTAACAGAGAAGTATTCCCCCCATCCATTTCTTCAGCTTCATTGAGTTAATAGAATGTAAATGTTAAATTACTACTATTGTAAATATCAATATAATAGAAGTTTAATATAAAAAGATAATCCTATTTCTAGTAGTCTCTAGTCTCTCAAGTGCTTTTGGGGTAGATATCTGACATGACTGATGTCAAATTATGTTTATTTTTCTGAAGAAAGAGAAACAGAAGCATAAGTGAGGCCTGATTAACAATTTTGAGCTAACAAATCACAGACAGCAGAAAATAAATATTATCATTCCCTAACAAAGCAGATTTGTGTCATCTCTAGTTATTACCAGTACATGCTGTATCCAATAGTAAAGTGCTTTTATTATTTCTGTATTCTAAAACTCAGATAAAGGCTTGCATATAGTTGGCAAAAGCAAAACATACTAACAAACTGCAGCAAAACCACTGCAACATTCATGAGATTAAACTTCCACAAGCAGGATTTAACCTCTCTTTTCATATAATAGTACCCATGTCTAAAAATACTACTGAAATTTTGTGAGCAGCTATTCTGAATTGCAATTGCTAAAAACAAACAAGAGAAAAGCTCCAGGCCACTTGGAATTAGGACCTGGTATTTCAACATCCAGACTATTTAGATAAGTGACATCCTATATTTCCAAACCTAAAAACAGATTCAGATTTGGTAATTCATGTGCTACATCTAGCATAAGAAAAATGCTGTTTACAACCACCACCATTTCCATTTTAATATTTTCAATATCTAAAAATTTGGTATGCCTTCACAACTGTAGAAATCAGAGCTATTAGCTATTACAAGCCCATTATTCCTTCTGCTGAATCTCATTACTTTGAAGTACACCAACCACCATTTTAACTTATGAGTGATAAGAGCATTTTGGCATGCATTCCTCTCCTCTTCCCACATACCAAGGGGTAATTATTTCCCACAGCTGTTCAGAAGAGACTGTTAACAGATGTTACTAAGAACAGCCAGTAAACCCTTTAAAAAGCTACACTATACTGTTAACTGGGGAATGGCCAGGGAAACAAAAGAGCAGAAAGAATACCCACTTTGGTTTAGGAATAAACAAGCTACCACCCACAAACAAGCAAGCATTTTAAAGTTAGTCTACACCTAGCAGACATTGACCCAAGAAGGAGCTATATTACCTTTGAAAGAAGAGAAATATGAATCTTCTTCAGAATGTTATCCATTTCACGAAGTTTTGGTCCCACTAATGGGCTGTTTGGCCCAGTCACATGTCCAATATGGTCCAACCCTAGGTAATGTAGTATTAGGAGATCCCAATCTTCTCTTCTCAACACTGTATCCAAATGCCTGGTAACATTATCATCAACCTCAGAAATAAAAGGAAAACAATTAAAAGGCAAAAACAATTTCCCTCTTGTAAAAAGCATAGAAAAAATATATCACACTACCCATTAAAATTCTGTAGAAGCTGATGAAAACTACAGTCACTCACGATATTAACAAGAGAAAAAAAATCAGATTGATTAGTTCAATATCAGGCAATCAAAAAATCCTGTCTTACAAAACAGATTCTTCACGCCATTTCAGTCTTTCCTGGTTACAAGGCATCAGATTACACACAAACAGAGAAAATGGGTTCCCATGCTTCTACAGACCCTTTTAAAAACTGTTTCAATAAATTTTCAGTCACTTTTAGCCTTCGCACTCCTGATTTATCACTTCACAAGAAGTGGGTACAGTGAAAAGCTTCTCTTTGGTGCTTGGAAACACAGCAGAAAAAAATCACTCCTGCTCTTTCAACACAATTTTTGCTACTGTGCAAACACAAAAAGATTGTTCTTGCTGTGAGAAAAAGAACCGATGACATAGTAAGAAAGAAAAATTATTTGAAAAGTGCTATTTTAGGCCTAACTCACATATTCTCCTGCTTAGGTTGACAACCTATTTTTAGTTGCATATATTTCTCCCTGGATATTAAAAATCCTTACAAAATTTCACATGCAACACCCCTTTGTTAAATCTGGATATAACTATCTAAAAAACTTTTAAAAGCTTTCTTTTTAATGGACTATATTCAGAAAGCATACAGACTGCATAAACAGCTTGAGAGCCATATAATCACAGACCTAGCAGCATGTTTGCATTTTTCCACTCCACGTTGAAGCTTCTGCAAATCATCTTAGAGTAATCAATTAAAAGTGCCTTCCAATTTACATGTTAGACCTATCTAACTTCCTTAAACATGATAATAAAATACTTATGTCAGTAGCAGCAGGTCAATGGCCTGAGGTTTTACAAATCATAAAGGTTCAAAATATGAACTAAAATTACTGAACCATCTACTCTTTAAGTGTGCCCAGAATAAGAATTTTCACAATTTGTTTTATTAACTTTCTGTGCTCCCTCTTTGATAACATACTGAAACACTATTCATGTTGCAACTACGAAAGTGACCTCTAAGAGATCAAGATTACATATTAATAGGCCTTTTAAAGATGGCACATACTAATGTAATTGTGATAGCAAACTGGAAACATGGATAGTGGAATTTTTAAACAAAACAAGTGGTCTAACTTCCTACCATGAGTTTTGTGAGAACAACATAGGTTTAGGAAAGTTACACAGTAACACATTATTCGTTACTGTATCATCCGAACAATTCCCACAGCATATGATGAGGGACTGAAATGCTTAGCTCCATACTGCCAATACTGAAAACACATATAAATCCAATTTCTATTTAATTGCCAGGTTCATATTTCAGAACAAGGATAGTTTTACTGCTTCATTCTTAAAAGATGCCATTACGTGTTTGTACTCACATTATTTAACTTGGGATTATACAAAGCTTCTCACCTCTGTAAAGTCCGACACAAAAAAGGATGTTGTTCCGTCATATTCCACAAAATGCTTTGGAAACAATTTAACCCAAGTATCATCACCATAAAAGATTATTCTTTTTCCAGCTGCTTTTGCCTGCCATATCAGATTGTCATCCAACAGAGCTGGAGAATTGAGGTTCACAATAACATCAATGAAACCAGGTATGCTACCTGTCATCAAAGCCTAAATAAAACAAGAAAAAAGTGACATATTAACAGAACCCAAAAAGTCTTCAGTACTCAGAAGACAGTATTAGTGTAAGAGAAAGCAATGAAGCAGAGGGCAGAGAACTTACACTCTCAATAAAGAAACATAATACATTAAGAGAACACATAAGCTGCCATGCCACATGACATGCTGATATCAGAGATAATAACTGGTTTACAGAAAGGTAAAAATAATATTTTATTAATTAGTGGGCAGCAAAACAACTTTGTATGCCAGCTGAAATTTGCTTCATTTACTGGTCATTAAATCAAGAAAAAAACAGTTTAGAAGACCTAAGTAAACGGGCTTGACAGTAACAATGGTACCACATTCAAAATAGTAATTAATAATCTTCTGGAAAATGCAATGAAGTCCACCTATGAAGAGTTACCAGACTGTAACCCCCTCACGCTCTCACTGGCCTTCTAGCTGACCTAATATAGCTTACTCCCTCAGCTTCTTCAATGCAAAAAAATGTCACTCAGATTCATCACAGAGAAGCCTGGATGATCAAGTATTTTGATGACACAGACACAATTAATCTTTTAGTTACCTAGAACTTGGCACAATTTTCTTTATAAGCTCTGTAAAAAAAAAGCCCTATGACAAAACAAATTTACACTACACTGGATTTCTATCAGAAGTTAAAAGAACACAGAGAAATACTAACAAAAATCTTCTTGGATAGAAGACAACTGGAAAATTTGAGGTGTTCCCATGATTACAAATGAAAAGATTATGCCAATCATTTAAGCCTGCACTAGGGCCTTAACTGCCCTCATCTGATTCTCACAGACCTTCCCACCACAGCTACCAAATAAAGGAACAACGCAATGCAAGGAGACTTAAGTAGAAGCTGCCACTTCTTACTCTTACTCATCCTCTCTATTTTCTTTTGATCCCTGACCTGACCTTTCATACAGGAAGCACCTCTGGGCCACAGCAAATCAGGACTCTATCACATGCACTGCTACAGCAAAGCGAGTTTCAGCCACAGATTGCAATAACACAGCAAACCTGTCCATTATGTCAACTTTGAGCACATGAAACAACACAACCTTCAAAATTTTCTCAAATGGAACAACCCTAAGTAGAAAAAAAACGACTTACTTTAATTCGAGGCATAGTCACAGTGGGTGGCTTTGCTTCAGCAATGAAACTGTAGGATGTCCCTTTTTCAACTACTTGTGTAGTATATGGCATGAACTGTTTACCTTTGGATCCAAACACAAAGTCATCTCTCAAAGCATCTATCAGCACAATGACAACTTTTTTGAAAAGCGGTGGTGGAACTTTGGTCCAGTTAGAAACCATTCCTAAACAATAAAAAAGGGTATATAAAATTCATCAACAAATTTTAACAAAGGCTAGACAGAAGTTAAAAAACAACTTCACCACAGAAATGAGTGTTTCCAACTTCTTTATTAACTTTTCGTTCAGAAGCAGAAAGTTCCAAACAACAACAAACATAGGAAGTACTCAGAGGTAGCTGAGTTTTCAAGGCCATCCAGCACAGGAATGACACAACAACAACAGAATATCCAATACAGTATCTAGGAAGGAAAACAAAACATGAATGGAATGCACGATTGCAATTGAAATTGGGAGAACTAAGGAAAAGCTACGAAATGCAAAATGTTCAAATGAATAAGAAGGGATAGCTGCTACCTTCTCTCTGGTTAATTTAGTAAACCTGAACGACATATATTTGATGCAACTTTTGTTAGAAAAAAGACGCAGCATTCACTTGTGCTAACACCCAATCTCAAGCAACGCGTCTCAATCAAATCCCACCATAAGGGAACAGGAAAACTAGAAGGAAATAGGTAATTTCACTGAAATTTGAAGGGAAAATATTTGTGCACACTTGTGCCCTTCAAGGTAGAAGTTTGGTGATGACAGCTGCAGGGCCAAAATCCAATTCCAGAATCCCCTGAACATTCTATGTGGGCAAGCACAGCAAAACGCTGCTGTTCAGCAGATAGCAGGCAGCGTCATGCCTTCAAGTCCACCTCTTTCTCTTGTATTGACTTAACGCTGGCTGCAGCATCTCTTCATTTGCATTAAGCATGGTCCACATGGTGACATTTAGCTTTTACAGCAGCAGTTTTTGGCCCAACCTCTACAGTCCTACATCTCTACTAGGAAAAAACACAGAAGGATAAAACAGAAGCAGAAAGGATCCTACCCACAGATCTCTACTTAGACAACATTGTGGTAAATCAATTTGTCATTCAATGCATTATATAAAGTTAGGGTTTTTACACTCCTTTAGAGTAAAACATGTTTCTGAATAAGCGGTTGATGATTTGGAAAGGTCACAGATAATGTTGTGTCTAACAAGAGAACCTCAGAAAACAACCTCAGAAACTGTATGTTTGGGTACATAGATAAGCATCAATAAATAGACACTCACAAACTCATTACTGTTAGTGATTTTTCCAGATAATGAAATTGGGGAGGGGGACACAGCAGGGGGAAGAGGGAAGTCTCAACAACAACGAAATGCTAACTGCCAGCAACCCTGATTAAAATCATAGAATGGTTTGGGTTGGAAGGGACCTTAAAGATCATCGAGTTCCAATGCCCCCGCCCCCCGCCAGGGGCAGGGACACCTCCCACTAGACCAAGTTGCTCAAAGCCCCATCCAACCTGGCCTTGAACAGTTCCAGGGATGGGGCATCCATAGCTTCTCTGGGCAACCTGGACCAGTGTCTCACCACCCTCATGTGAAAAATTTCTTCCTGATATCTAATCTAAATCTCCCCTCTTTCAGTTTGAGGCCATTACGCCTCATCCTATCACTACATGTCCTTGTAAAATGTGTCTCGCCAGTTTTCTCATAGGCCCCCTTCAGATACTGGAAGGCTGCTACAGGGTTTCCCTGGAGCCTTCTCTTTTCCAGGCTGAACAACCCCAACTCTCTCACCCCATCTTCATAGGAGAGGTGCTCCGGCCCTCTGATCATCTTTGTGGCCCTCCTCTGGACTCACTCCAACAGGTCCATGTCCTTCTTATGTTGGGGGTTCCAGAGCTGGACGCAGAACTCCAGGTGGGATCTCACAAGAGCAGAGTAGAGGGGCAGAATCACCTCCCTCAACCTGCTGGTCACGCTTCTTTTGATGTGGTCCAGGATACTGTTGGCTTCCTGGGCTGCAAGCACACGTTGCCAGCTCATGTTGAGCTTCTCATCCACCAACACCCCCCAAGTCCCTCTCCTCAAGGCTCCTCTCATGTGATATCTCAAATGGTAACAATGTGTCTCCAGGACTTGAATTACCAGCTTAGCAGGCATACTTTGGCTCTCAATGAAAAAACAAGAAAGCACAACTGGATGTACTATACTGTTAGTTATATCTTTCTCATAATTTATTCCTACCCACTTGCTTAGAGAAACAAAACTTGCTGGACACCAAAAATGTTCAGATCACAAATACATACATCCTACTCACAACTCCCTCCTGCAGTGTTGTTCATCAGCAAGTCAAACTATTGAGAAGGAATTAGGAGTCAATTGCAAGCCATCTGAAAATACTTACTATAAGATAGCTAAAGTAAAACATTGTGCAACTCTTGGCATGCAGCATGCTTATTTATTCCTGCTCTGGTTAGTTAGAAAACAGCTACTTTGAATTAAGCTGAACACTTCTATAAGCAGTGAACAAAACCATAGGTTCTACCAAAAACTTACCACAACGCTGTATTGCAACTATTCACTATTACATAAGCAATTACACAATTTTATCAGTAATCCCACAGGCAAAACAGCATAGATTGAACGGCAGTCAGGGCTCACAAAATGAAATACTCAGGAAATACAGAAGAACTGAAGAAATACTCTTTTTTGAACACATCTAAAGTAGGCTGAAAGCCTTCTGTATAACGGTCTAGTAAGCAATCCACTGCCTTTAGAGCATATCATCCAGACCAAGAGACCACTCTGCAAGCAATCTGTAACCCAAGAACTACAGAAAGGAATTATTCTTCCACTGTCACTCCATTTTTGCCTACCTATACCTAGGCTTATTAGTGACATGCCTAAATTTAAACTGTTTGCAGAGCCCTGTAGTACACATTTATAGTCTTCAACTCAAACCAGCCTTTTCAAAGCCCAATTGTATGACACTTCCCTCCCGCTCAAACAGTCTCCCTCCATGTTAGTCTCCTGTTAACAATCACATGTGAACGAAACATTTCGCTCACAGCAACCTACCACACACCTCTGACAGTCATGGTAATCTCCAGCTAAAAATCAGCTTACCATTTGAGAATTTGTCCACTCAGGTCTGCTGCCAGGTTAAATGCTTTTGGTGTTCCTTCTTAAACCAATATCAGCATACCACACTCTACATCACGCAACCTTCTCTTCCCTCCACTGTTCCTTGCAATCTAAGTAAACCTGTGCCTTCTCTTTCCTCCACTGTTCCTTGCAATTTAAGTAAGCCTGTCCCAACATGCATAATGTCATATACTTATAAAAGCAGCTAAAGACCCAGTCTGGCAGTTACAGTCCTGTTCCACCAAGTTAACCATAAGTACATTTCCCGAGCAAGAGCTTTGTATGAGCAAAACACTACTCAATTCAGCTGTCCACTGAATCTGAAGTTTCACCCTCCAAGCTCCAAACACTAGTGAAGAACACTCCTTCAAGAATACATTCCTCTTCTTCACATTATTTTAATGTAACTTGTGACTGGACATATAAAACACCTACGTATCAGGACATCCTCTACCAACTCCTCATTAAGAAGATGCTTGAAAACTTGGTTTCACAATTTCAGCTAAGGAATACAGCAGGACCTGTAGACACCATGATTTCAGAGAAACCGTAATGGACAGTAATATCATGCATTTTGCAATCTGACCAGAATGTGAAGGAAACCTGTATTATTACAGTTGCTTTCCTCACTACTGAAGCATTTTAAGTCTCACACACCACACTGAGCATCACAGAAACACTGATTCTCAAGCACAACACAACCACTAAGTTAGCAGAGCAAGCACATGAAGCATTATAACTCAAATGGCGTTATTTAATACAACCAACTTAGTATTAAAGAGCATGTGTACAACAGCTGCATCAGAGATAGGGAAAGGGGTATAAAATGACAGAAAAGCACACCCTCCAAAATGTGACTACTTATTCTTAAGGCTTTTTGCAACCGTGACCAGATGCTGCTGGCAGTGATCAATAACTAGCTGCAAAATTATTTAAGTTCTAAACTGTTTCAGAAACAGGTCTGGAAACACGATGGCGCTACAGCCAGCTGTCCTGCAGCACCGAGGGGCCTCACGGCACCGGGCTCGTACCGGCTGCTCCTGCCTCTGCAACCTCACAGCCCAAGAGACCCAACACGAATCGCCGGCGGCAGACGCAATGCTGAGCGGCAAGAGCCCCAAGCCTCGCCGAGGCTCCGCCACCCCGTCCCTCACCCCGCCAGGCTCTGGCCGAAGAGAGGGGCCGGGCCGGGTGAGATCGAGGGGTGCCGCGGACACCGTTGCGGGTGGAAAGCGGGGGGCGGCTGCCCTGGTGACCAGGAGCCGCCCATCCTGGGCCGCTGGGAAGGGGAGGGGCGGGCTCTTCGCCTTACCTGGGCCGGGCGGAGCCGGTTCGGCGGGAGGGTCCCCGCGGGCCTCTCTGCGGGGCAGAGACCTGACGGCCACCGGGAAGAAACCGCGGAGGAACAGCGCAACCCCCAAGGCCTCCACCAGCAGGCAGGAGGAGGCGAAGGCACCCGAGCGCAGCCGCATCCTCCCCCGCCAGCACCGACCTCCGCCGGGCCCTGCTCCTCCGGCCCTCAGAGGCGGCACCCGAGGGCTCCGCCCCTTCCCGCCGCTGGCCAACCAGCGGCCACCGCACCTGCCCGCCGAGCTCTGCTATTGGCTAGCAGCCAGCCAGCCCCCTCCGCGAGAGGTGTGACCCCGAACCGGAAGCAAGCCCCTGTACTCACGCCAAGGGGAAGCCGTCGGGGGTGGAGGCGGGCAGCCCTGGGGATGCTGCTGGAGCGGGGGGCGGACGGCCCCGGCGTTAAGGGGTGGATGGTATCGGCAGGCTGCTCCGGGGCAGTGGCTGGCAGCGTGCTGGAGCCCGGAGCTTGAGGAGCCCCAGATGCGCGGAGTCCTGGCGAGCTGCCCTGCCGTGCGGCCGTCCGCGGCCCTGCCGCAGCGGGGCGAGGCCATCCCGCCTCGGAGCCGCCACGCTGAAGGAGGAGCAAAGCGCCGAGGTGTCAGGGCCGCAGCTTCCCAAGGATAAGCAGTGCGGTGGCCGTTTGCGTGCTCAGCCTGTGCTGAGAGCTGATGTTTGCTGTAGGAAGCCAGCAGGGCTGTGAGCTGCTTCCACCGAAACACAGGTTTGAAGCCTGAGCTGTAACGACAGGGAGATTTTATGTAAAGTTGCGACAAAGGGTGCATGGGCAGGTGGGGAAGGAAGCTGAAGTCAGTGACTCTTGCAGGCGTATGGCAAGTAGAATCTTCCCCACCCGCCTTTTCAATAATACTGAGTAGCAGTAATCTTTTAACCTACCTTTTCCACTGGAAGGGAAACAGACAGTAGCAGGTGGGTCATGGCAGATAAAAAAGAGGAGAAATAAGGTTTTAAAAGGCTTTAATTTTTTAAAAAGAAGACATTCTGCATAGGGAAGCAACATTGGATATAGGAAGATAGCCTCAAAGCTCAAAATTTCATTCACGTGAACAAAACTGCTTCTCATCTCCACCCAAGCAGTTTCTGTATGTCCCACCTCTTTGCTAGAAAGAGAAGAAATCAAGGAGCCTGTGTCCTGTGGGTTTATGCTGCTTATGTGGCTGGCGAGGTGCTACGTGTAGGCCACATAGTAAGTGATTTCTCTGGTCCCTCTTACCACCTTATGCTTCTACTCAGACTGCTTCTAACATTTCAATTTCCTAAGAAGATGCAAAGCCATTATGTTAAAAAGAAATTGCACTTTGTAGATAAGGCTTGCTTGTTTCTTTCCAGAAGCATGGCTTTCAAGGCCCATGAAAGTAAGTATTGAGTAACTAACTGCAGCTGACTATGGACAGTGCAATGAAATTCAGAGAGAATGTGCAAAGTTTTAAATCAGTAGGAAAGGGGGAAAGGGAACTTTGGGCTTTTACTGCAGGCCATTGCATGTGTGCTTCAAGCTCTAAAATGTCATTAAGTAATGTGCCTTAAAGTTACGTTATTTGTATGTCCAGAAAAGCTGTATTTGGTACTTTTTATGGGCATTTTCTGCTTTCCTTTAAATCTTGAACTAGTGATTGAGACTCTCCAAGCAGAAAATAAGAAATTCCACTAACAAATGCAAAGCACCCTAATGTAGGCAATTGTTTATAAATCACAAAACAGCAACTAAGAAGTGTCTGCTATTTTTTATTTTGGCGGAAAATATTACAGCACTTTCCCTTTCAGGAATAAGGTGGAAATTCCCCAAGCACTACCTCTTTCTCCACGGTTCATACTTTCAAAGACCCACGTAAGGTCATCATTTCTGTGTTCAGGCAACAGGATTTCTCCACAGACATAAATTTAAACCAGCTGGCATGTGGTTCACACTCCCCAGGACCTATCTCTGGGCATTTATTGAGTAGTATCACCCCCATCACCTTGCAGCAACATGCTTTCAAGTTCATTATTACTGCGCTTAACTACAGACATCAAATATCTAGGAAAAAATCTGAGTGCTACACAAGACTTTAGATCTGACTGAGTAATTGTCTATGAGCCTATGAATATATTATAGCATAACATACTGACAATCACTTCTGTGGCCATTTTACCAGTTTTTAGGTGTAACCTCTTCTGTTGTGCATAACAGATTTATGCCCTGTGAGAGCTGGTCATCTCATATGAATTCAGAGGAAATGTTTTTGTGCTCCCCAGTTTGTAAGCACACAACCAGTGTTGTGTGCACCAATTTATGCCAAGGGGTGCTGAGTAACTTAAATAGCCTTTAGAAGGTTAAACATTCATGTCAGACCATCAAGAAAGGTTGTGCAGTAAAGTGTAATTCATGCTTCTTAGCTGGTTATCGTTTCATCAGAGCCAGCAAGCATTTCAGACCACAGTGCAACTCATCCACCTGGGATATTAATCTGCATCTTTCTCTGCAGGAGCAGCGCATTGCTACTGCCGCTGTTGTGAGGAAGCACTCACGCAAACTCACCTCTCTGTGTCTTGAGGAAAAAGAAGGAATTTAATGTTCTGTGCCCAGCCCTCACTAGAGGCATTGCCCCAAACCTGCTGAGAAATCAGCAGACAGAAAGCACACCACCTTCCAACAGTCTGTGTTCTGCCAGCACTTAATGAAATGCTGCACATTAGTCAGTACCCAGCACATCTGATTCCCCAGCTCCTTTTCTCCTGATTCTTTCACTTCTTACGTTTCACATTTTGACTGGAAAAAAAGGCCCAAGCTGCCCCTGTCCTCTAGTTTCAAATACAGCCAGTATTCAGCCAGTTTCCTTAGTTTCTTTTTCTTCTTTCCCCTTCTGTTACTTAACATTATTTTGACTTATTCCCTTGTAGTCTTGCTCTCAGGTCTCCACCTGCTGTTAATAACTGATGGGGATTTGCAGCTTATCACCTTTGCTCTTGAACTGCCTCAGGTATTCTCCCTCTCTAGTCCTAGTCTAACAGGATTTCACATGTGAGTGGGTGTCTGTGTTTATGTGAAACCTGCACATTTCTTCTGAACTTGGCCAGGTCAGTATGTGAACGTCTTATGCTGGTCATTTAAACAAGCATCGCTTTTCTGTAATCAGAGTGATACTCCTTAAACTTGTTCCCCTAATACGTTCAGTACTGTATTGGGGAACACGCAAGAGGAGCAGGAATGGGGACAATGGCAAAATTGACCACTGTAAGTAAAAGCCACCATTTTTAAATACAAGGGGTGTATATCATATCAGTTAAGTGAAGCTGTAATTAAAAAAAAATAAATACTTTCCAAGGTGATATGATGCTCTGAAAGCACTACTATGTAGTTAGAAATCCAGAAGGACACATAGTAATTTTTTCTCTCCTGTCATTTCTCCATTCTTCAGTACTTGGCAATTTGAATGTATGTCAGGTCTCTGCTGATTTTAAGCCATGTAAAACATCAGAAAAGGTTATCAAAGACTGTCTACTGAAGTGTGAATCTCCTTCCTGCATTCTGGTGCACTGCAAAGTCTCCAGAGGTTTGTAGTTGCTGAGGCAAAAGACAATGCAAGAAGCACTGTCATTGTAAACCCTGCTTCTCAAATCTGAGACCGAATGGAGATTTCTGCACATACAGGAGAAGAGCAAAAATACATTAAAAAATAATTCAATAGCTTTCTCCACATCAAATAATTGATTGTCTTTCTTTACACACACACACAGTCACACACACACTTTGAAAACCACGCTTACAGAGCTTATGGGATTTGAGACTGAGGCAGCCAGGGATCACTGAAGAAGATAACCCCTGATAACCCCTGAGGTGGTGAGCTGTAGGAAGCCAAAGTCTGTTTTGTTTCTGTAGACTGCAGACTTGCTCTGTGCTGCAGTATGAAATTACTTGCTTTCAAAGTGGAAGCAAAGCTGCAGAGCAAGAATTAATTGAAGAGAGAGGCTGCTCGTTAGTTTCCCCCAGAGCCCTGCACTCAAAGCTTATACTGCTTAGTAGCAATATCTCTATCCCCCTTTGTCTACACAAGATTGTACAGAGATGTAAACAGTCATTCCTCCTTAAGAAAGCCCTGTCTTTGTGCTCCCATCCAGGCAGGTTCATGTGAGCTGCAAACATAGGCTGACATCACTGAGCCTGATCCCCACATGTCCTGCTGGTTGGAACAGGTCTCGGGATGCTCTGACCCAGTGTTAGTTTTTCATCCAGTCTAAATGGGCTGGATAAAACATGAATGAAAAAGAAGGCAGCCTCAAGGAAAACTTCCAAAACCACTTACGTAGATGGACTGATTCTGGTGGTATAAATGTTTGAAACCCCCCAAATGTCAGCAACTCCACCATCTGAAGTAGTGCCAGCCATCTAGCCTTCAGGGCAGGCACTGAGAGAAGGAGCCAAATCAGGGCACAGCTGAAGAAACAGCTTTGCTTTACACGTGAAAACTGACCAGAATCCCTCCTCCCTCTAATTTTGCCCTTACTGCCTCTTCCTTTAATTCCATTTCCTTTCCTACTCTGTTTCTTATTCCTAAGGAAAAATCTTGTGCAGCCATGCTCTATGTTGGACAGTCTCTCTCCTGCTCTTCCTGACAGGTTTAATGAGAACCTGGAAACAGCAAACATTCTGTTCAATGCCCCCACAAAAAAAACCCTCTGTGGTATAAGCAGACCTCTCAGCAGATGCCAAAGAATCCACAGGGCAGTGAGAGAAAAGGGGCATGACATGAACGTCCCAACGAGACCACGTGCAATAACCACATCTGCATCTTGGTCACCAGGGAATCCAGCAACTGTACTCTGCAACTGCAAGAAACAAAACTGCCCCTTTAGCTTAGCTACTACCTTTCTGTGACATTAGTACATTTCTCCCCAGCATGCAAGTGACAACTTCAGCCCTCTCCAGCCCTCCTTGATAGCCTGATCTGCCGAGTGCTATAGGGCTTTCTGCTGTCGCATGGTCTTTGTCCTACTCAGAATTTCTCGTGGTGCAAAAATCCTCTTTTCCTGAGTCCCTGTGAACAACGGTGATAAACAATTACAATGCTGAAATAGGAAATGTAGTTACATTCTTCCGTGACATGAATTTACTGAAATAACCTTCCTAAGTAAGAAATCCTAGCCAAGCTTTTTTGTTGTTGTTGTTCTTTATAGCCTTCTTGCCTCACATCTCTCCCTTCTCTGAGCCCAAGTCTTCATTTTAAAATGAACTAAATTCAAAATTAAACTGCAGGTCCCAGACGCTCAGTAACACTGTCTTTGATTTACTTTAAATCTTGATATTTATTATTAGCTAAACACCACATTCTTTATGGTAAAAAAATACCAACACATAATGTAAGCACTTCTTGTTTGAGAAACCAGCTGCTTCTCTGACATTTCTTAACACCAATACTTGTTTCCAGGAGAGAGATCTTTATATCTTCCTTTTCACTGTTGGGAAATGCGATCCTGTACCAAGCTAGCATCGTAAAACTGTGTATCTTAGTGCTCAGGTCTTATTCAATTGTTTAGATTAAGAAAGAAGAAAATGAGAATAGCTAGCAGGCATTAAGGGTGCAGGCTGTTTGCCCGTTTGTTAACTGAAGTGTGCACTTTGTCAAATTTGATGCCGAATAGCCATGCCATCACCAAGGGAGAAGCTGAACCTATACATGGGTCCTTAATAAGAAATGTCATTGGCTGCAGAGAGGTCAGGAAGCGCTGCTTGTTACTGTGCAGGCACAGGACACAAGAATGTGTTGGTGGGCAAATTATTACAAGCAAAAGTGTTTGTGAGGGGGAAAGAAATGGTAGCTTAGCTGTCTGTAGTCACCTAAGGTAATGAATCAGCATCATCAAACTGGCATCAGTAAATTCTCAAAAAGGTTTTCAAGTGTTTATACTTTCAGGATAGATCTCTTCCCCTACCCTATAGCTAGAACTTTTTTTGATAGCTTTTTCACCAATTAACAGCCTGCCAGACAGACATACCCCCTTCCTCCCCTGTGGAGAAGGGCTAGCTGCTTCTGCCTGGGCCAGTCATTCTGCTTCATACCAGCCTGCCTGGATGGTCCCAGGGAGCAAAGCGTGGTGCAGTGTCTCCTGGTGGAAGTTGGTCCCTGAAACAGACTGTCTGCATCACCGCATTTGAGTTACCTGTCCCTGTGTTCACACCTACCCGCTGCAGCCAGGCCAAGAAAACGATGATTCGACAAGCAGGAGAAAAAAAAAAACAAAAACAAAAACATCTAGGTTTTCTACATTTTCATTTTTTAAGATAGCTGGACCTCTTGCTTCCTCTGTCATTGAGGCACTTATGACGTCTCATGGATTCCTAAAGTCTAATATGACAGAAGTTTGCTCTACTGCTTCCAGCCTTTCATAGGTCCTTCCCACTTTACTCAGCCACCTGTTTCCTCAAGCCATGCAGCATTGCTGCTTCTCTGCCATGTTTTTTTCTACTTGTCAAGAGAACTAAATCGTTAAGATGGACTGACACTGACATACAGAGACACTATGAGCCTGTAAGTCCTATTTCTAGAGGAAATCAGGCAAGGAGTCCTCACATCCAATTGCAACTTATCTGCACTAGTAAACTGACAAAGTTTTTTTGTCAGAGCTTTCTTTTCATTTCCAAAACAGCTTCTGGAACATCCATTAAGTGAAATGAGGCTTAAGCAAGATCTCTCCCTTACTTTTGCTATTCTTAATGCTTATTTTCTCAAAGTGTAGATGGAGAATGAGGCTTGGGTCACAGCAACACTGAAATTGGCTGAGCTTTATGAAAATATATGAATATTTTCAAAGGTGATCAGAGTTCCTGATAGCAGAAAAAAACCAAAACCAAACCAAACCAACAACAACAAAAACCTTAGGACTATGTTGTGTCCATTTTAATGACTTTTGAAAGCTTTCAATGAGCACAAGAATTACTGTAACTAAGAATCAAGAACTGTCAAGAAGATGAAATTTCTATATAGCCCTTAGTAAGACTGGTTTTCCATTCCTTGAATGTCTCTACTGTTAGGACAGGCATCTGAGTATTCTCTTTTTTTGAAACAGAAGTCTTCCATTACCCACTCAATTTTAAACTGCAGCAGACTGAACTGCAAGTTTAATTATTAACATACCCATAACACCAAAACCACACAGTATAATAGCTGCAACAGGAGGTCAAGATTTTTTTTCTGTGTTTTTCCTTCTGTTTTGTACAGGTTTTTACTTGTAACAGTGATAAAGCTTAGTTTCAGAAAGTTGTCTCATACGACTCTGCAAGGAAGAACTAATTGTGACAAGTCACATCTCTTTTTTTCAAGCAAAATGGCACAGGAAAGTAGATGAAGAGGGCACCCCTCCGCCGCTGAAACCGTCCCTTCTCTATCATGTAATATGCTGTCTTTCATAAACCTGTCACACTCCATCTTGTTTTTATTCAGGCTTCTTAAGCTGTTCCAAAAAGATGACCTGCAGTTGCTAGAAAGCTGGTAATTTCCACCCTCAATATATTGGCGACCCCTTGTTCACGTGCCAGCACTGCCTGTCACACAGCTTAGCTCCTCTCACTCCCAGCTGTTTTTCCATCAGCTGTTTTTCCATCCTCCTGCACTGATGAGTTTGTAGAGGACACTGTCATTGCACCTCGGCCCCTTTTGGCTGTGCTGCACCCGCTAAAATTATCATTTGTCACGCTGGGCCTCATTTCAATATGGCAAGTGACCAGCGCTGCACACAGTGTTTCAAAGGAGCCTCAACAGGTCACTTGTGGCTCTGAGAGTCTCTTTCCTCTCTGCTGGCAATGACCATGACATAGCTGAAGAGCTTCACAGTTGTGCCCTAGCAGTACTCTGGTCATCCTGTAACTGGCACGCTCTCACATTTCATTTCTTCTACACCACCTCTGATGATTTCCAGCTGATAACAAAGATTCTGGCTGGTGGCTCTCAAGAGCATAATCTTACCCCTTTAGGTTACTGAGACTCATGCTGTATCATCACTTTCATCTCCTTAAATAATCCAGTTTTAATTCTTGTGCCATAAATCATTAGTAAAAATGTAAACGTTATGACCCATACGACATCACAGGTCAGTTCTGTCTCTGAATGGGCTATTGCAGTCAGCACCTACCACCACTGTCCTTCCTTCTCTAAATCAATTGTTCCTCAGCCACCACACCAACTAACAGTAAGCCTGTCTTCCTCATTTTGTTGTTTTAACATGACTCTACAGAGCAGACATTTTCTTTCTTTCTGAACCTCACCATTTCCTTTACTGGATGAGGACCATAATCCTCTCCACCTGAAAGCAGGTTTCACCACCACTATGCTTGTCCCTCTGAACATTTCTGTCCATTGTGTTACTCCGTTTTATCTGGTCCTGTGTCCCCTTCCTGAATACTGAATTCAACAATTAGCTTGTGATTCTACCTGGAGGAAAAATGTATCAGAGTTGTCTTGTTTTTTTTAAATAGTTGAAGTATGCGTTAACAATTGAAGCAGTCAAAAAAGACAAAGGGAAAGAAACACAAACACCCTTGACAGAGCAAGTATGGAAATTTAGAGCTGCAAAGAAAGATATCAGGTTGTGAGTATGATGCTTCAGGATATACCAGCTATCCGGGTACAGCAGTGTCTTGCTCTCAGCTTCTTGCTGCCTGCAATACTTGAAGAATATTCAAAGGTGAGAGAGGAGAAGATGTGTCATGGGAGGAAGGGGTTTGGGGGAAGCAGAGCGTTGTGCAATACTGACAGTCAAAAAGAACAAAGCCATTTCTATGGGGGAGGCTCCAAAATCATGAAGAAATACTCAATCCTGTCACCAAATCATGGGTCCTAGGAAGCAGCTCTTCCTTCTATGTGGAAGAATATAGCATTTCTGCAAAGACTGTACACGGCTTATGAACTTAAAAAAAAAAAAGGCAAACAAGAAAAAACTCACATAAAATAGCCAAACAGTGCCATCTGGGGACTGCTGCTGTAAGAACAGGATGAGATACAGTTAACCAAGGACCTGTTTTTCCCACTCAGAATGAGCAGAACTTTATTGTGTGCAAAGTTTTGATTATTTGCATGGGGCCGGTCTCAGAGTTAGGCACTGACCGTCACACACTGCTGCGTTAACAGCCAGGACTGCTCCTGGAAAGGAATACCAACACACCTCTAAATGCAAGAGCCAAAGTCAAGCAGCAGCTTTGTTATATTTTCTCAATACAAGGAATTTTTTTCATTTGAAGTTTGTAGGGAACGGGAGACTTCATGGAGATCAAGGAAAGGACGATATGATATAGCACCAAGGGAGAAATGCTTTCAGACCTTCCTGGTTTATTACGCTGCAAAACAGGAGTTTATTTTACAAAGCCTCCAGAGCACAGTGTTCCCCCATTTAAACCAAATATTTTCAAATGAGTCCCTGAGATTTTGCAGTGAAATGGCAGCAGCTGGCAGGGACTTTTTTTGATAAAAGCAATATTCTGCTAGAAATTCTGCACTGCTGGGAATCACTGCAGTGAAGGTGGTCCACTTCTTGGACAAGGCACAAGTGTTTACATAGGTGTCTCACCCTATATAGAGATGGCACACAGCAAGCACTACCATGTAGCTGTTTATACAAGCAGTGGGAATATACTTGTTTTCCAGGCTGGCACAGCTGGTATGAATGGGAGCGGAGATCTCTTGGAAGGATAGTTGTGTTGTTTCACAACTGGCATGCAGCAAAGGAGAGTGCAGGACTAAAGCAGCTGGTAGTCCCTTTAGTCAGCCAGAGATCCAGTCTGGGCTCCTGCAGGAACACAAGCTTGGTGGCTGCCCAGAGAACGTAGGAAAGGTTTGCAGGCTTTTCAGCAGAATGTAGAAACCCCCAAGATGGACCAGATCTGCTGAGCTGGGTGTTGTGCAAACACAACACAGAGTGGGTGCTTTTATTCCAAAGCTGTATATACAAAAACAAGTAGGAAAATGACAAAGGCAATAATTTTTTGCATTGCTTTCAGAGGCCTTAGAGTTCTTTGAAGGATTATGAGTATTATGTTAAGGTTTTCATCTTAAACTGGGTTAAAGAAAAAAAGAGGAACCAGAATGCGTGGTCTTCAGCAAGAAGCTATAGAAGTAATGGAGACTTCTGTTTTACTCTCTTGTAGCTCAAACTAACAAGATAAAGCACCAGGCGAGTTCTTGTAAAACCAAAGCAACAAAACTATGAAGTCTATGCAATGTTTGGCTACCCATCTGTGGTATTTTAATATCTTCGAGCTTTCAAAGTGTTCAGTACAAGTATTCCCTTCTGTTATATTTATAGTATTTATATCACCTGATATTTATTCTGTTTAATATTTATAGTGCATTCACTTCAATTCACCTGCTGCAATACACATCTCATTTTCAATACATTACTTCTAATTTCAGTTCCTTTGCAAAGTCTGCATTCTCTTGAGCTAACCACTGGAACACAGTTCTTATCGAGAGACCAGGGATTGGGTTAGCTGCTCAAACAACAGCAGATGCTCTGTGTCCCCATGAATCTGCCTGACATTTAGGGTCACCACAGAGCTGATACTACGCCTGCTGAGTCTGGAGGGAGAACAGTAGGCGTCAACCTCCTTCCCTCTTACCCATGCAAGGAAAGCAGAACACATCACCCAACAATTATGGCTGGAGCGAACTGCACTTCTCCACCTTCCCACTCAGTCTGAACAAACAAACATAAGCAGTGTTTTGGCCATCTCTCTGTTGTGGCCACACTGGCCATGGAGCAGCCCTGAAGGTATGAGCCTTACTGGGGGCAGTTTTTTGTCCAAACTGGCATTAGACAACCTAGTCTTGAGGAAACACATCATCAAGGAAACTGAAATAAAAGCATAATAAATGAACTCCCTCCAGCTCGCAGCACTTTTCAGGTAGAGTAGGCAGTTCCTGGCAGACACATGTGTCCTCTCAGCACCCAGCAATTCCCCTCAGCTGCAGCCAGAGCCTCTCTAGGTCCTTGGGGAAGTTTCTCTCAGCACCCTCTCTAAGGCACAGCTGTGGGTCTGTTCACGTGTGCACTCAAGCCCACGCTTGAGCTCTCTTGCACAATCTGTTGCTCTCCCTTCTTGCACCCAGGTCCCTGGACAGTTTGCCCCCCCACACCAGCACATTAGGCTGTTGTCACATACAGGTGCTGCATCCTCTGTTTTCACAAAACATTGTTCTTTGAAAGGGTGTTACCACAGACAAGACAGATGCTGTACACCAACTGGCAAAGGATGCCTTTTGCTGATAGAGCTTCTTTGCTTGCTGGAGTTGCAAATTCCATGCAACGCAGGTATACCAGGGGAACTAGTCTAACAAGAATGTTTTAGGTGGTGCCCAATACAGAGTGTCAAAAAAAGTCACCATCTCTTACTCAGTTCTTCAGATACAAAAGAAATATGTACTCACTTCCTTTAGGAATTAAATCATTGACCTTTCTGAATGCCAAAGAGCCTAGAAGTAGTGCAGAGGGAGAATAATTATCATCTCATGAAAAACTAAAATTATTTTGGAAATTAAGAACTGCTAAAGAATTTTTGTTTCGGCTTCCAAAAAAATAAAACCTGTGCTTATACCCAGTGAGGCAACCAGATTCCTTCACCAACAGTAGTCAAATGTATTTCCTTTGGAAGAAACTAGCTGTACAGCTACTGGCAGATACATCCCTGCCCATTTCTAGGCTGCCAAGAAGCAGAGCACAGCGTTTCCAGTACAGGAAAAGCTGCTTCCCAGACTGACTGCGAACAACTCCCAGTCCAAGCTGCAGCCCTGCTGACTTGACAGGCAGAGGGGTGTTTGTGATGGGGAGCTGCTGCGTCACACTCAAAGGGGCAGAGCTAAGGCTGAAAAAACATTCAGACTCCCCTGTGCCTGGTTTAGCAACTGACTCCTGATTTGAAGGGAGTTTTCTGAAATACTTACAGGATCCCTCAGAGGAGTCCCTCCAAGTGAGAGCTGCTGAATGCCAAGGTTCAAAATTTTCCCTGAACTCCTTGGTCAGAGAAGAACTCTGTGTCTAAATTAATTGTCAAGTGGTTTCTCTGTTTTTGAAAGTTATGGTTTTTTATCAGAATTCAGTGACTCTTGCAGTATCTCTTATGCTAAGTGCTGAAACACCAACATGAACCAGAGATACAAGAATAGCTTTTGCAATCCTAGGACAGTCTCTGCGAGTCTGCTGAGGAACCACTGTGTCTCACAGCACTGCAGTTTGTCTTTATCTCATCTGCTGCCTGCCCTGTATCTCCAAGGGAAAAAAAAAAAATCATCAACAACAAAACCCACCAAAAAGAACCCAAAATAAACAAACAAACAAGAAACCCAAAGAAAGCCTGTGATGCGGTCACAAGGCGAAAATTGTCCACATTATGAGTCCTGTTGCATTTGTGCTGCCAAAGCTGAGGGAACAACTTTCTCAAATCCCAGGGAGCACTCTCTATTTGGTAGTTGTGGTTCCCACACTTCTGTGCACTGTAACAGAGGTGCTTAAGGAATCACTGGTGGTTACCCTGGAGGTCAGTTTCTTAAATGAATACCCAGCACTTCTGAGATCCTGTGGTAGTGATGGCTGTAGGTAACCAGCTGCCAAGGCATATTTCAAGGCAGCTTTGTGTTTTTCTGCAGCTATACTGCCTGAGGATGCACAGGGAACCTTTGCATCTCCCTCCCTTCCTTCCTCCCTCCCTCCCTCCCAACTGCTGTTTGCTGATCAGCTCTCCGTTGCAGGGGTACCCTGGATGGGAGAGTGTCATGTAGGATGCTGCCTTCCCACATCAAGATCAGGCCAGGAACTCGTGTAATTTTTGGTTTTGTGCAACTAACTCCTACCCAGAAACCTAATGAAATGAGGGAGGGAAAAGGCACTTCAATCCCGTAACAGATTTTGTAAGCTACTAAGTAACAGGTGTGAGGGGGTGGTGAGGAGTTACTAGCTTCATAAGATGTTTTTGGTTTTTTTTTTAACAGCTGTTTGGTTTGTAGTGGTGCTTGGAACAACCAAACATGAGTATTAGCTCTGCTCCCTGGGGCTCTCAGTGATTAATCCACATTCAGGGATCCAGAGCAGAGCTGAAGACTTGTCTAAAAGCTTTAAGCTTTTCCTATATGATGAATAGGAGCTACATTTCAGGGACTACTACACTGTCTGTACAGCTATAGACCATTTGAGCCTTGCAAACAGGCCCCCACAGAAAGGATCAGAATATAACTGACAGCAGTGCTTAACGGGAGCTAGGAAGAAGGCTGCCATGTTTAAGAAGAGCAAGCCTCTGCAGGGATGTTTGTTGTCCTGTGCTGTCCAGCTCTCCTCTGCTCTCGAGTACCCCTTCCCAAGAAGAACGTGGTTGTGTTTGGTGGATGCAGGAGCTTCCCAAGCCTCAACCACCTCAGGTGGTGCATTTGTGCCTGCTCCCCTCCCATTCTGCAAAGCACTTTAGGCATGTGGTGAGAAACGTGTTGCCCTGGGCTAGCCAAAGGAAACAGTCTCCTGTTTGGCTGGAAAGCAAATTTGAATCCCTTGGTCAAATGCTCTCACCAAGCAGGGAGGAGAAGGAAGCAGTGGGTTTCCCTGGAGGTTTTTGCTACACCAGCCAGGGGAAAAGTCCTCTAGCAGGAACCATTTCCCAGCAGTAGAGGAGCAGGGTCACATGCATGTTGAGAGAGAAATGCTGCTCTGCAATGTTAATTAGTGTAATACTAACAAACAACCCTGTGCCTTCCTCTCCAACTAAGCTGGATTGAGATGCAGCTCATGGGTGAAGGATATATAGCTCCCAGTGAAGCTCTCAGAAGAGGCAGAGGCCCCAACATATCCAGTTCCTTCTTGGGGTGTGGTGAGGCTTGAAGAGCCACAGCTTCAATCCAGAAGCTGGCAGTGAAGCACTTTGGAGTCTGGACCAGGTGGGAGAGGCCCTGTTTGCTAACTCTGAGAGCATTTGAAAGAGGAGAACTGACCCCAGATCAGGGAGTTTTTCCTCAGAAGACTTCATTAGTGCTGGTCAGTTACTTCACTTTCCCAGCAACATCCCTGCAGGCTGCCCCAGCGAATCCCCCCCTGGGCAGTTTTCAAGGTGGGAGGAAGACGTTGTCCACCCTCAGTGTGAGGCCAGTACCCGGGACTCACACAAGTAGGGCAATACCTCAGCTCCATCCCAGCTCTGGGGTGGCACATTGTCCAAGGAGGGGAAGATCGAGCTGAAGCCTATCTGGGATGGTCCCACCTCCATTCAACCAAGAAGACGTGAGGGAGGAGATTCTGTGCCCAGTCTCCACAGGAGTCTCACAAGGTGAACTGGGGACATCAGGATACTAGAGTAGCTGCAATTAGAAGTCAGTCGCAAGGCAGCTGAGTTGTGTCTGTTTCTCACAAGTCATACCCTCCCGTCTTTCCTGCCTTCACTGGAAGGCAATGGCAGGGATGACTTGGGTGGCTGGTCTCTGCATCCCCTCTCTCCCTGCTGTGATGAGTAGGAGTGGAGATGGAGTGCTGATAACCCATGGACGGTGCTGGGACATGGCCTTGCAGGGGACTCTGACGGCTCTTCAGGACAGAGTGTGGTGGAGGAAGAAGATGGAAATTTGCAGGCCACCATGAGGGCTGTCTGGGTTTCACAGGCCCATCAGAGATGTGAGAAGTGGCTGAACTTCACAGAGAGGGGAACTCTGGGGACCTTCAGGGGAATGACTCTTGCAAGGCCAGCAGTGACCCAGGAACTGCATCAATAATAGCCTAGAGGACAGCGACTGTGGATAACCATATCAGAAATACCAAACTTCAGTATGGATGTAGCAAAACTGGAGCCAATGAAGAAGCAGTAATTTGGAAGGAATTGTTTATCTGGGAGGGTATTGAGCTGAGAAAGGGAAGGACAAGGGCAGCAAAGAGGATCAAGTAACAGGATATCAAGGTATGCAGTCAGGGCTGTCCAAGGACAACTGCCACACAGCCCTGCACCTGACCACTACAACCAGGGCAGAAAAAACCCCCAAACCTTCTTTCTGATCACACCACATGTGACTGACTGCAGCCAGGAGGGTGAGGAGGAGAGCAGGGAGCACTGGCTGGCTAGCAAGGCAACACCCAGGGCAGACAGACCAAGCATCCCCCATCCCCAGAAGCATTCCAGACCTGATGGCCTTGATATCTTCCTAACACCTACCAGACTACTAATATAGTCTTACATCTCCGCTTTTCTTTGTGGACACATTTGCATATGAATGCCTGCATGCTTCCCACCTCCCTGTGCACACACAACCCCTTGGCAGGTTTAAATGCATGTGCAGGGAAGCAGGGAAACCTTTTCAGTGTGAGATGCCCTTCAAAGATCTGTTACATTGATCATGTCAAATGTTGCAATGATATAAAAACATTCCTCTCAGGTGCAACTTCAAACTAAAACTCTAAAAATGGATTAGAATAAAAATGGTTCTGTTAACAAACTCATCAGGAAAGGTGAAACAGAGAGAAAAGGTCTGCTTGCACTAACCAGGAAGAGAAATATCAGGTGACCAAAAGAAAACCTGAAGTCAAAGCCAGTTGATGAGAGAGGGGACTGATTATAAAGTCTTTCTTGGATCAAAATGCGAACTGAAGTGTGAGCACCAGTAAGCACCTCTTTTAAGTCAGCCTTCAAATGTTCCTATTTTCATACACAATTAGCTTCACTAGAGCAGTAAGAGCTGCCTGAAGTCCCCTTAGTGTAATCACTGCTCGTGGAAATTGCTTGCATCTTTGTTACAGTTTCTCCCACATTTTGTTCTGAATAGGTGATCATTTCAGTCAGAGAGTGGGAGGAAACATCTGGGCCCATCTGGCTCAATTAAAGTGCCTTGTTCCAAAACCATAACCCATCATTTTCTGTTCATCTTGTTGTATTTTCACTTTTGTCTGAGATTAGGACACACTTGGAAACGCTAATTATTTCATGAACCATCTAACATCAGACTTAATACATCTTTTGTGGTTGTTATGCAGAGCCCTTACTTTCAATTCTTTTGTCCACCGATACCAACACAACACTGTTTGGCTTATCTCATTTCACAGCCAGGAAAGCCCTCCCAGCAGTAGAACCAGTGATGCCTGTGGCAATGTGCTCTGCATACCCAACGTGTCTGTTCCCTAGCCTCTGTGCGCTCCGGCACACAGAGAGAGAGCCAGGAGCAGGCAAATCACGCCGTGTGGATGACAGGAAGGAGATGCTGTCAGCAGGCTCCCGCCACCCAGACCCCCTGACTGATGGGGTGCGTCACCCCACGGCTCTGCATCATTTGCAGCCCAACAAGCCCTACACTCGGGTGTGCAGCAGGACTACAAAGTACATATGTAAAACCTGTCCTGGGGCCAAAGCACAATCCGTGCTCGGCAAAGACCTTACAAACTCAGGCCCAGCTGCCAGGCAGCTCCTCAGAGAGGGGTTGAGAAGTTTTAAAAGGTGCTGTGCCCCATGTCTTAGAGCAATTGTCAGACACAGGGGAGCAGGAGGGGAGCCTGTGGGAAGCACTCACCCATCCACAGCACCGAGGAAGGACCAGGCTGAACAGCAGAACCTCTTGCGCTGTTGTGTTAGGCAGAGATGTGTCTGTTGCAGAAGGGCACATTAGAAGACTTCAGAAGTGCAAGTTTGGACCTTAAGGAGAACATTGTGTCCCAGCCTTTGTAGCTGCTGTGGCAGGAGGAGGAGCAGGGGCAGGGATCACCTCCCTCTCCAAGACATTTGGAACAGGATTTACAGGACACACCAAGCATCTGGTTCCTCTGGTCTCCTGCCCAAGCATGAGGTGTGGTAAGAGGAAGCAGCAGGAGCAGGAAAGCATGTGTGTCCAGAGGGCTGGCTGAGAGTACCCAATTCCTCTTACTCAGTCCGTTGCCCCATGGCACAAAAGAGTACAGTGCCGTAACTTGAGCCACTCGAGAAGGGCAGATCCCTTCTTTGATGCTGAAATATTAAACCTGTGTTTGCATGGTTGTCTGTTCCAATGCTTCAGGTTCACACCATCACAGACAATGTACCAGGGAGCTTTCCAGAAACTCCGAGGTCTGCGCTATAAAAGCAAATGCACCAAGGCGCTGTTCCAGAAGCCCAGAGCACACGAGGCAGGTAGATCTAGGACAGGGTCTTTGAGGAAGCAGCGTGAAGATTCCAAGGTGTTATATGCCATGTTTCCAAAATGTCTGCCCTGAAAATCAGAGGTCGAAGATCGCAGCAAGTACTCGGCCTCCTAGAGCTACCCTGCTCCCTGTGAGCCCTAGAGCCAGCTCCTGCAAACAGTCCTCCCTGCAGCGATGCTGAGCCAGTTCCCTTGTCAGGTTTTGACGTCGAGTCAGCTGTGGCAGGAGCAGAATCAGTTCTGCCTAGCAAGGTGTTTCTGCCAGCCAGCCAGCACACCACAGCCACAAGTCTGTGCAGCTGCAAGCGGCTCACGCGAAGCCCCATCGTTCAGCGTGACTCCCACCGCATGGGATGCACCTAATCCTGACAGCTGTGCAAACCATGACAGTGCAAGTAGAGAGGAGGGAAACAGCTCATGCCATCCCATCCCCCATATCCCTAGGGCTGAAAGGTCCACATGGGCATATTTGAAAGCAGAAAAGATGCTAAGTGGAAGCGTTATTTGCTAGAGATCAATTACAGGCCAGTGTAAACAGCTGATCTCCTACTGAATTCACTTCTTTATTATGCAGTTTATTAGAGGATTATTCAGACAGCTCAGCTGGATCTTACTCGCACTCCAATATTTATTCTGCCCTTTAGTGAAAAGCAGAACTGGCAGGCATAAGTTTCTCGCTAAACTCTCCTGCTGGGAGGGCAGCACATTGCTAATGGCACGGAAACTCTCCCTCCTCCACAAAGGCTTATGGCCTCTCACACCTGGTCCCAGCGCAGGGGCACAGCCCAGGCAGCGCAGCACCCACGTATTATCAAGGAGGCACATCTGCCCAAGAAAGGTACCCAGCTACACAGGCTGGTCTTCGCTGTGGGAACCTGAGTTGTAGCTAAAAAGCTAAGAGGAGGTATGACTGCAATTATACTTAACGCCAACTGAACCACTTCAACTTTCCAAAAATGCCATAGCAAGAGAAATAGATATTTCAGATTACTCCAACATTGGACCTGCAGAGAGGTCGATAAGTAGATATGTAAAAGCCACATATCTGAAAACAAGGGTCTGCTTCAGCACACGCTTGCCAATCGCACCAGGCTGCTATCGCTCCTGCTCATTGCTCCAGAGCTGAATGGCTTCAGTATCAGTAACTGGATGTGTAAAACAAGGGCAAGCATTAGCTCAGACAGTCGAGCATCTGAATATGGGAAAAACACAGGCCTGTAGGACCCATACTAAAGGTATCAAACTTGAAATTTTTTAGAAGCTATCTAAATAATTACAAGTATTGACCTCCCATTGCAAAGTCCATGGTATTGTAGGTTGGTTGAAGGATTCTGTTCTGCCTAACTCTTGGAAATTCCTTGCAGGGGAAGGTGGGTGTTTGCTTGCCACAAACATATCACTGGCACACAAAAATTTCTGAAATTTCAGGTCTTAAGAGGCCTGAGACTTGCCTTTTCACACCTAGAAATTGTAACCTTGTAGTTCAGCTATAGCTTTAGAACATTAATTCCTATATATAGGATTTATATATACCTCAAGTCAGGCCTTGGACCTGTCTTTGCTTGATTTCAGCCATCTCTGCAAAATTGGTTAAGATGCCATCAGCTGCAACTTACCATAGGATTAGACTCATATTGTCTAGCTTGTCACTATTGCCCAACTCGTTTAACATAAATTTTGTTTAGCTTGTGTAGTTGTGTGGTTCTCCCTTCCTAAGAAATCATGTCATGTATAAAGAAACAGCCAACCTGAGTAATCATGGTATAGTTAACCCTGTGGACCCACAGGAGAGGACAAAGTATAACCTATTTGCAAGCGTGGGGTTGAAACATACAAAGATCATCCCAAGTGTACCTAAGAACAAGAAGGAAGGAATTGCCCACTATCAACAGAGCATTTCTCCCAGCAAAGGACACAGGATGCCAATGAGCAATGCACAGGAAAGGCTAAGGTAAGATGTTGATGAAGTAAGTAGTGCTATAAGTAAAGCATTGTACTTTTTAGGATAAACATTTTATTCTTTTCCTCTTCTTGCGCTGAAGGAGCCAGGTAAGAAGCAAAGCTGTGCCGACAGATGAAGCCAGGACACATCCAGGCTTTTGGACTCTGAGCAAACATGTCCCTTTGGGTTCACATGGGGACTGGTGGCAGCACTGCTTCGTGTAGACAACCCCCGGCACCCTTCATAGTGTTTCCTCCCAGCCACGTGCACCTCCCCCAAGGTCTCCCATAGAGGCTTCAGGAAATTTTCATCCATAAGACTCAAGCTGTTTCCAAGAGAAGGGTGGAAGAAAAATGCTTGATTTTGCTTACACTGAACTCTAGCAACTGGGAGAAAGTGCAGGGCTGGGTCTGGCAGGAGGACACAGGCGGGAGCAGCAGGTGCATCTTGCCTTCTCCTGCCCATTGTCCAGTGGGGATGCAAAGGTCCACCAGTGTTCTGCAGAGCTGGAGCTTAATTTCACATTTTAGGTCTTTTTGGTATAAGTGCATGGTCTTTTACCCTCTCCTTCCTTGTATGCTTCTGCACAAACAACGAACACTTGTGCTAGGAAAAGTGCCTTTGGGAAATGCATTTGCTTTTCAGATTGTCTATGGAAAAGAATAAGTATTAAATGCCATCATGGATCAAAGCAATAGATCTTCCAGTCTATGCTAATCTTCCAGCAGATGCTGATCTTCCAGCATCAGGAATAATCTTCTAATACTATTTGCATAGCACTAAAATTAAAGAACTGCATTTATCATTTCTCAGTTGAAGCAGACCCATTACACTTGACGGCAACAGAATTAGAAGTTGTAGCTCATCTAATTTTATTTACCGTACACAAGATGCTTGATCATATTAAAGTTGCAGTTTCCAACCATTCCTCCAGGTAAAACCCAAATTTCACTTTTCAGGTCTTGTTGGCATAAAAGCCTTGTGGATTGCTGCCATTTACACAGAGTTTTATACTTTCCTGCCTGAAGATATATAAATACAGATCAAATTTTCTTTGAAGCTGCTGACATCTTTCTTCAGATAGGAAACTTCCCAGGGCAGAACTTAATTCAGCACCTCAGCTTAAGTATTGAACATGCTGAACAGATGAATTTTGTGCTGTTGACGGTGGGGCACCTACTGGTGCGAGATCAGTCATTTCTATGAGAGCACATGTCAAGGATGCCAGCCCTGAGACTAGTGCCTGGCAGTGCATGCAGGCAACCACCCAGGAGGAGAAGACGGTTCAACAACCACACCATGGGTGAAGCTGCCTGGGCTGAACAGTCAGCACAGCCTCATTTACTGGGAGCTCCCAGCAAGCACCAGGACACTGCCAGCAAGCTTTGGCTGCTTTGACTATTCTTCCTCCTCCCATTGCAGGGAACTGTGTCTGAGTGTACGCACTCTAAATACTTGCACATCTGTATTGAGGTCACATCTACTCGCCACAGCCTGGGCATGTGCAATGCACAGCCCTGTCATCTACCTGCTTACTCCTTAGCTCTTTGCTTTCCTATCCTGTTTTCAGTCATGTGTCCACCACTCTCCTCCCCCAGTTCAGAGCCTCCTGTGGTGCATGTCTCCTTTTCCTCTTTTCTTTCTCTCTAAGAAAGTGACAGCAAGGTAGATTATGTGCTCCTGCTTCAAGTAGTGGACCACCTACTGTCATGGGGTAGCAG
Organism: Limosa lapponica baueri; assembly: GCA_002844005.1. Classification (NCBI taxonomy): domain Eukaryota; kingdom Metazoa; phylum Chordata; class Aves; order Charadriiformes; family Scolopacidae; genus Limosa; species Limosa lapponica. The sequence continues at coordinate 268,544 of KZ505675.1, forward strand.
TTAAAAAGCAGGGAGGCAGAACCTGTGGGCTCCTGGAGGGGGAAAGCAGGCAGCAGTGCCCCAGCTTGAAACAGGAGCAGTTACACAGCAGAGCTTGCGGAGATGAGCTGGGTGCCTCTGCTGCTTTTCCAGCCCCGGCCCCACAGACAGCTGTGAGCGCTGCCTCAGGCATCATCAGCTCTCTGAGCTCAGGCATCCAAAAGCAGCCCCTTTTCTGCAGCATTCGCATACAAAATACACAAACACATACAAAATTATTACTGTGGCACTGGTCTGGCTCAAAAAAAACCCTGTGTGGTGCAAGTGTGAAATGGCTATGAACGTGTCCTTCTGCCAGCAGATGGCAGTCAAAACAAACATAATTACTTCTGATAATAATTCCACTTGAAGTCAGGTGCATTTGATTCAAAGGAGCAATGCAGCTGCCACCCACCCCGAGGGGTGCATGGCAGAGAGTTGGTGCTCCTTGCCACCCAGCTTCTGTCCCCTCCCCACAGGGACTGTAGCTGCCTCTTCTCCTGGCAGAGCTGTGCTGTCTGCCATCAGAAGGGCTGGCTCAGGGCAGCCACCTCCCAGTCACCTCCCTTCCTCCCAGGGTGGAGAGTGTTATCACCTACTGTGGAGCCCACAAGGCCAAGGACAGGCCGAGAAGAGCTACCTGCTTTAGCAAAAGCAGAGCACAGAACAGAGACCCTTCTGCCTCTCCCATTTGGCTGAATACCTAGGAAGATGTTAGAGTCCTAGCTTTGGGCCCCTCACTACAAGAAAGACATTCCGGTTCTAGACCATGTTCAGAGAAGGGCAATGAAGTTGGAGAAGGGTCTAGACCACAAGGCTTATGAGCAGCAGCTGAGGGAATTGGAGTTGTTCAGGCCAGAGAAAAGGAGGCTGAGGGGAGATGTTATTGTTCTTTACAACTACCTGAAAGGAGGCTGTAGAGAGGTGGGGGTTGGTCTTTCCTCCCAAGTAACAGGCAATAGGACAAGAGGAAATGGCCGCAGGTTGCACCAGGGGAAGTTTAGGGTGGATATTAGGAAACATTTCTTCACAGAAAAGGTTATCAAAACTTGGAACAGGCTGCCCAGGGAAGTGGTTGAGTCACCGTCCCTGAAGGTATTTAAAAAGATGGGTAGACATAGTGCTTAGCAATACAGTTTAATGATGTTTTTGTCAGTGTTAGACGGTTGGACCAGATGATCTGAAAGGTTCCTTCCAACCTAGACAATTCTATGATTCTACTTTCTACTTAAGTTGTTCCACAAACACAGTATTTCCCTTTCCAAAGCCAGCAAGGCTTAGGCTGGTACTCAAAATTCACAGTAACGTACTTCAGTTTGTTTCATACAGGAGAAATAAGCAGACTTTGCGGCTGCAATTTTAAACCTCTGAAGAGGCCTGCCATTTAAATTAGCCTCCTGAGCAGGTTGGATGAGCTGCCCTTTCAGATTTCATCTTCCACAATGGAAGTCTGCTGAATGCACTGCAACCTGTTTGGCCGGGAGGCAGCAGCACACTGACAACCCCACCTCCTCAGGGCGCAACTTGCAGAGTGCTGCTGCTGCTGTCGTGTTGCTCACCAAAACCATGCACAAGGAAGCAAGCACTGAAGCCCACTGGTTGGTAATAGCCAAGTGAAGCCTCACTAAACATGAAGCCCACAAACACCCACACAAAGATTAAACACTTAATTCTTGTGTCTGCCAGCACCACTACACACCAGAGAACTTCACATTTTGTGTCTTCCCAGACCTCCAATTTGGAGCAGAAGTCACCCCAGGAAAACAGCCAGCGCTGTTTTATAGATTACAGGTGATGAAGAATCCCTTACAGCTTGTACTTAAAAGGGATCCTTGCAATTCAAGTCTTCACCTACCTGCATGCCACATTTTCCCTTCTTCGGTGCTTTTTGCTCAGCTCTGCCATAGAGGGTAAAAACCTGCCAGAAGTCCTCCTCTCACCCTCACAACAGAGGTGGTGCTGAGGCAGAGCAAGTTGTATCCTCTTCAGCCCTCCAGCATCCCGATCAGGTGTGTGCTGCAGATTTTGAAAGCTTTGGCTCAGATTGCTACAGGCTGCTCTGCACGTCACAGTACACGGCGTGTTCTGCATGGTGTTCCTGCTGCCTGTTTTTTTGATCCCCCAATTGCTCTTGCTGTTTTGTTTGCTCTGCTTGATACTGAATTTAAGACCATGCCATTTCTTTGCAACACATTCTGCTTATCTGGTGCAATTACTTACTGAAACCTGCCAGCTTGACAATGCAGGATTTCCACCTGCTGTGGATTGTACTCCCAACTCAGTTTTTCTATATACTTGTGAGAGTAGACAGAGGCTTTGTATACGGCAAAGAAAAATGCAACTGATTAGCACTCTAAGAGTAAACAGACTAACAGCAAAAGTAACAGCCTGTTACTTTTGATGCATGGTGAAAGATTATTTGGTGAGAAAATGCTAGAAGACCTATCTTGAGTTCTTATAAACGCATCAGACTAATAAAGCAGTAAACAGAATACAAAAAATATTTTTAGTGTCAATGGCCTTTCCCTAGCAGAACTTTGCTTGCTTCTCAGCTTGCTAATGCTTCTCTTTTCTGCCACATGCTTATCTCACCCATCCTCCTTTGGTCATGCCCATCCATTCTCCCATACCCTCTATTTTCCACCCTTCCCCTTGGGAATCCCCCACAGTAATCCTATGCTTCTATCCTTTTGTTATTTTAAAGAAACTTTCTCAATGTCACCAAGTGGCTTGCTCTCAAGTATAAAAGACCCTGTTTCCCCATTCTTACTTGAGAGCATGGAGTCAAAAGATGCTCCTGTTATTACTGTCCCAGCAGCAACTCCCCCTTCTCCAGTATTCCCTCATAGATTCCCCAGGTCTCCAGTACTTCACCATTGAATGTCCCACTCCCCCACCATCCCAACAGGTTGTTCATTCATCCCTCCTGCCTCAGTCTTGTCCACTTGTTCCTCATCTCCTTGCTAAAGAAACAAACATGCAAAATCATTTTGGTTGTTTTAATTGATCACTGGTTAAGTCAAGTCGTAATACATTTCAAAGCAAAATATTCTGTTCAAGGACATTGTGCCAAACATTAAATCTACTTTTAAACAAGGCTTAATTTGACTGTATTACCTTTATATACATACAGGTATAATTTCCATTTCACTAGTAGCAAAATTACTCAGTACATTGACTTTCCTGAAAGATGGCAAAAAGTAGGACTTTAACATCTGTTATGTCCTTCCACACACCCCAGACCAGAAAAATCACAGGTATAGAAAGTACAATCACAACTACAGGTAAATACAATAAGGACATCTCAGCAAGCTAAGTCCTTATCAGAGATGACAATCGCTTCTAGAAGTCTACATTGCAAATATACAGTACATTCCACTAAAGAATTTTGGGAGTTCTCACAATGCCTCTTAATCCTCTTTTGGTAATAAAAAAAAAACTTCCATGACAATATGTATCCTTCATAAAAATTAGTGATTTTGTATTTTTGGAGCATACGTTGGAAGCTTAATGCAGTCTAAACTGCAGTCTACAAGAAGCTCACCCAAACAGCGAGCAAGCAAGCATTGCAAGATTCATCAAGATGAGAACCACAGCCCAGCTGAGTCACCCTTCGCTCCCAGTCACTGGGCAGCCGGTAGCTAGAGCTACTCTGTACCAGGGACAGACCCAAGGGGGAGGAAACGATACACATTCCTTCTACAGCTTTCGCAGGTCACTCGCCTGCAAGTTCTTGACAGAAAATGTCAACTGACTCAAAGCACAGGTAACTGTACAGGACTAATTTGAACTTATTTACAAAGCATTTGTTACATTGCAATTGTTAGGCAATTAAGAACACAGCGAAGGAGGAATAATGTTTCACATTTACGCTACCCTGAAATATTCCTGTGATCAGCAGAATGACTATGCAAACCTACTGCTGCTGCTAGCAAAACTGCAGTCTGCCTTGGGAGGTGGAATGGTGGATGTAACCCAGCAGTCCCAAAGGCAGTCAATACGTCAGTTATGCTCAACTCTACTTTGGTTTGTGCAAAATATTAATCCTCTGCACGCAGCTTTGAGACCTAGCCCACATTCAGGAAGGAACCGTTACTCTGCGCTTGGCAAGACAGCACTGGAGGAACTTTCTAGAATTAGCAAAAAAAGGGAGGTAAACAAGGCATTTTTCATGAGCACTAGTTACACTCACAGGTGCAATGCCAAGGACTTTGCCACTGTTTCATGGAAACCTACTTCATCAGCACTGCTGTAGGTTTTCCAGTCTGTACTTGCTGAAGGAAGTTACCATTGATTAGCAGAGTTCCTGAACTTTACCCAAGTGACAATGCAGAGGAACTTTTCCTCCCAACCTCTATGTCTAGGATTGACTACCCGCTAACAATATTGAGCATAACCCCATGATTCAATATGAATGAAAGCGCTTAACTGCTCATTTTCTTTCTCTTCCCTGATGTTAAGTTCAAGGAAATTTGACAGCACTAGGAAACACCAAACAGGCATGCCTAAGGTTAGAGACACCACCTGATTTTCTCCAATATGGTGAAAACAGATCCTGCTTCTCCATTTGGCAGGTTCTAGCCTCACGCACTCTTAACAACAATTCTTCACACATCGCTATTTTAAAAGTTAAATTGCCTGACTCTTCAGATCTAACAGCAATGTAACATAAGCAACTAGTGGAAATGTGCCCTATAATTTCATAAGCCCTGCTTTATAGTAACTTCTGCAAAAAAAGCCAAGCACTTGGTACTGCAACTTGTCTGGAGCCAGTCAGTAGCACTTCTAATAGGGCTGGAAAAGCAGGATACAAACCATTTTTCTTCTACTAGTCTATACCTGCTCTTAGCAGAGGAGTAGTAGGAATAGGTCAATGAAGAGAGAATTTGAAAGCAACATTTGAGATGTAGGTTTCAGTCTGGATGTTCTTCTCTACTCTTTCCTTAATCTACGTTCCATTGTTTTTCTTTGCTTTTGCAATAATCATGTCAAGCTACTCACTTTTAAGAGCTGGATCCTGGTAGGCTTCAAAGAAGGTGTGGTATTAGTTGTCATTAACAGACAAAGGAACTACAAACATGGGCCCAAAGGCACCGTGATTTGCTGCAAGAGTCAAGGAGACACTTCACAATAGAACTAGAAGTATCAGATGTGAAGTCTGGTAGACATAACATCAACCTACTGGCAACAGTGACCTCAACCATAAGCTTTACAATCAGAAGAAGCAGATATTAAGTCTAGCTTTCAGGGCATGATTTCACTTCAACATTTCAAAATTTAACTGTGCAACGAATAATAAGCATGAATGAAAAATATATAATTTAAGCCCAGAAAGAATTCACAGTATCTAATCAAGTCTCAGCTTAATCAGTGTAGCCTATTCTAAAAGATTTTCAGCCTGTGTACATTAAGAATACAGATACAGTGGAATGTGTGTCTAATAGTTTAAGTGCAGTCCTATCCCATGCAGCAGACAAACAGTTAACAATGAAGTACAGAGTGTGAGAATGGTTGAAAAACAGGTTTGGGTTTTTTCCCCCCCATTTTTTGTTTCTGCTTTAAGATTAATTCAAACAGAACTTCTGGACTTTTCCTTCCAAATGACCCTCTCCTTTAAAAGCCACATTAAGACTCAACAGATATTTATGTAAAATTTACCTTAACCTCCCTCTTCCCAGATCCCTGTAACTAAAAAATTTAATATATAAGCCTTACACTATGAAACACCTTTAATGGTCCTGTTTCTTTATCTTTTAAAGAATACAAAAATTCATTTTACTGTGGTCATGTTCATTACTTGAATATTGGAAGTTTGCTTACAGGACCTTAGTGCACATTCTTGTATGCAGCACAGCTAAATGACAGTTACACACACACAAACCCAGAACAAAACCAAAATAGTTTATTCGACAGGATTTGAAAGTTTACCAAACTGAGTCTCTCCCAGATTCTTAGCACCAAAATTGAACTACACAGAAAGGAGCAGGATACAGGAATCAGCCAGTTCTCCCACTGAGGACCAGAGCTGATTAAACCATAAAATAAGTTGAGGGGTCCTGTCAACCTAATTGAAATTGCACTAACTATCAAACGGTCTTTGGAAAAATCCACAGCCAAACGTCATGATTTTCCATAATTTTAAAAAGGGGGAATCAATTTTAAGAGATCTTCTGTTCCAGATAAAACTATTGCACTTGTTTCCCTCACTTAAAATCACACCTAAGGTTCTTCTCCACCATTGAAGAAAATTTTGCAAACAAGAGTAGAAAAATAAAAACAGAGAAATACAGACATAATCCAGAAAATGCTACCAAACATACAAAGAGGAAGATATTTTGCTCCCAATTTTAGTTTTAATTTATAGATGTATTTCAAGAAAAGAACAATTAAAAATGTATCCCTCAAAATTCAGTATTATTATGTGCTGAAAGTTAAATTATGCTGAAAGAAATTAGAGTATGTGCTGAAAGGAACATTGGTTTTTGAAGTAGCCCTTCCTTACCAAAAGCACCTCCCTCAGAAATGCTTTATCTCTCAGCTGTATATAGGAGTGCAGCCAATCACAGTCGTCATGTACCTGTGTTTGTCTTTTTAAGCCTATTACTAGGTATCATTTGCCCTAGAACTGTAAAAAGCCATTTAAGTCTCCAACAAACCTACGCTACCAGCAGAAGCTTTTCATTTCAATGGATGCAGACCATGCATACCAAGAGAAAAAGATTAGCTCTTAGCCTAGCCTAAATCAGACAGCAAGTTACCTTTTTTAATGAAGAAATCTACTGAGATTTAAGACTGCTTCAAAGCAGTAACTGAAATACAACTGCAGCTATGAATAATATATAACTATAATCTTCCTGATCCATAACTGATCCTGGCTTCCAACTTAAAAAAAGAAGAATCACGGTAGCTGAATATATATCTGAATAGACACACACAAAACCTTTTATCAGAGGTTAGTAAGTAACTGTGTTCGATCTGAGCTTAGAGACTATATATTGCAACCTGTGTTCTCAAGTCTCTAACCCATCAGCCCTCAGGCTGGCATGGCAGTGGAAAATCTCATCCAACACACTGTTCAGACGCTGTGTAGCTGAACAGTTGCCTCTGATAATTGTACAGCTTCCCTCAGTTAAGCATGCAAAATGTATAAAATGGCAAGATGATCAAAATATCCCCTTAAAATGCCCAACAGTACTGTTTCAAGATACTGCTGACAAAGCTTTAATATCACAACACTATTTTTCAACATTTTCAAACTTGATATGAAAATTGTACTTTGTCATTACACAGAGTGTAACAGTCATTGGTCATTTGCATTCATTCACCCCAGCACTAGTGAAAAACTGCCTTCTGAATAGGGACGAGGAAACGTAAAGTTTCCTTATCAAGTTGTGTCTCTACTCATCTTGCACTAGCTAGTGCATGGAAGGTAGGTGAGCACAAATGCAGCAGTCTGCCAATACACCCCATGTTTTCACATACACTGATGTCATGCCTATCAAAAAATACAGAAGTTCAAACATGCAGCAAAATGTGTTCAAGCACTTTAAATGCTCTCCAGGTGATAATGAGTAATGTAGTAATTACTCAGACAAATCAAAAATGTTTTGTGCTTACACTTCAAGTTTCAGAATAACATTATTTCTACCAGATTATCTTAAGTCCAATGGAAGGAATGTTCCACTGAAATCAGAAGCAAAAGACACCACTTAAAGAACTAGGAAAATAAGCACTGGTCAGAGCACTGCCTTCCAAAGGTTCATAATAAATAACAAAACAGCAGAAACATGCAGACCTTAAAGTCAGGGTTTTTTCTAAATTCATGATACGTAAAAAAAAATTAAAAATCAAGAACAGCCCTGGCTGCCTTTCCCACATTTGAGGTCTTTTTGGCTAAACAACTGTTAATTTATTTTAAGGAACACAGGCATTGTTAGAAAGCATTATTTACAGAACGATTATCAGATTGATGACATAAAATACAGATGGAAATGTACATCTTCACGTTTCAGATAAACCAAGCAAATTCACTGCTGATAACTAAAGCACTTTGAATAAGGGAACAGGCACCAGAAAAAACTGAATCACAAAACTACTGAAAGTAACAGACAAATTGGGGAAGACAGAGGTAAAGCGAAGATCAATGAAATTGGAATGATTTATAATTAATACTAGTATACCAGAAATCATGGAGCTTCATTAAAATTGTCTTTTGCCATATATAAAACTGAAAGGAAATCTTTACTCCCAGACTGTGATGTCTTCAAGTACTGAGCAGCTGTTTTCTTAATGCATCTATATAATGCTTTGTACTCTACATCTTACAAAATACATCCCCACGTTTAAGTGCATGATTAGAAACTGTGCTGAATTCATGGAAAAACGCTTCATAAATCATAGGTGCAATAAAGTCACAACAATGCGCAGCTCCAGTTTTTGGAAGTAGTTCTGTAAAAGGTCAAGTTTTAGAAAAGGGACTTTGATCCCTGGTTTTCAAACTCTGACCATGCATCGTTCAATTCCATGAAGATCATTTTGGCATACTGCTCATAAGGTTGTCCTGTGGCCTGAAAACAAACAGAACGTATTAGAAGCATAAAAATATTAGAAATTATGTGACTTAGCAAATATAAGAGGGGTGGGATCTTTCCTATGTTATTCAACAACTTTAGACTGCTGTGCAAATATAGTTTTGCAGACACACAGCTCTCTCCAATCTTATCTGAAGTGTGCCACGAGTATTTTAAACCAAGCCAAAGCCTTGGTTTCCTTACATTACTTCAAAATTTTAGTGCCATTCATAAATAACTGAAACTTAGCTAAAACCAGTTTTCCAAGTTGTTTTTTTCCTTAGTAGTTTTAGCTAATGATCAAATCCAGTCATTTTTGGAATTGCTTCCTGACAGACCTTGCAGTAGTGTACAAGAATAAAATTCAAGCACTATTTAAGACAACTCCTTTTGGATGGGATTTCTTGGAGAAAAATCTGTTGCTGATTGGGGTTGACATTCAGATTCAACATTAACAACATAGCACTTCCCGTGCATTTGCCTCCATACTCAAAGACAGTACACTTCTGATCCCCTGCCTGTTTCACAGCAGGGCTGCCTCTGGGCCAACCCAGCCCCCATGGTAAGTAGAGATCCAGTCCCACAAGATGAGTCATTTTAACAAGTTCTTTCCAATACAATAGGGAAGCCCCAGAGCCCTGTCCAGTATCCTTCCACTTCTCCTGCTACTTGACTTTTGCCAGTTGCAGTACTTTATAGACCCTTTTAGGGACTGCTTTAACTCAAAGTGGCAAAAAAACCAACAACAAGGAAGAAGAAAATCTCTCAAAAAGACTTGTGTTCTGACACTGATGTGTTAAAGGGGCTTAATGAAAGCACCAAAAAACTATGACAGGGGTGGAGGAAGCCAGATGGCCAAGAACAGCAAAGGACAGGGGAAAGAAAAAGAAACAAACAATGTCTTCTTCCTCTATTATGGACACAAGACGACATAGGGCTTAAGACTACTGCTCACCAAACCACCCGTAAAGGCAAGCCTGAAAATTCAACCAAGTATATTCAACACTTACTTTTGTATCTACAACACAGCCTAGAGCAATGACTCAGAAAAAGAAGCTACCTTCATACATTGGAAGACTAACAAATAGTAATGGAATGCATTAAGTATTTTAAAAGGACAATTGGAATGTCATATCCATCAAGTATTTTTCAAATTCACTCTAATGAAATTTACTTTTTCTAGTTCTTAGGAAAGTTGTTTAGTAAAGGAGGTTCAGCATTTTTTTTCCTACCATTTTCGCTGTGGGGGCCTCTGAGTCTTCATAAGTTGGTGAATAGTCCTAAAAGACCTGAACTATCAGCTGGTAGAAATAAAGCAGATTCCACTAATCACTATTCAGTATTATTCAGATTCACTAATCAGCATTAAACCTGCCAGCAGCCAGAACTCAGCATAACTGACCGGTGCTCACTACAACTTTCATGGGATCTTTCATTTGTTAACATTTACCTGTTGAATTCTGTGCTGTGTTAGGATGACAAGAAAAATCCACTACTGCCTGAGTGCAGGAGGACACCAAATTCAGAAGACAATGGGAGCAAAGGTGAAGAGCACTGAGGGTGCTGATCAAGAAGCAAGGCTGCAGCATTTGTCAGTAACTAGTATCCTGTGGTAAAAGCAGTCTGCATTCCTTCTAAAGGAAAGGAGGTCAGAGGAACACACTCACCTTATCCGGATGAACTACAAGCACTGCTTTCCTGTAGTACTTCTTTACTTGCTCTGGAGTTACTAGGTCTGCAATGCTGACTGGTTTCCACTTATTTTCCCCTTCCCAAAGTACGGTATGAAGAGTGGATATTAATGCTCTGATATTTCTCTCCTTTCCTTCAATCCATTCAAGGATCTGGGAAAAACAGAATGCACGGAACTGATTGCATCACTGTAAGCATTCTCAGTCTATCTAGAGACACAACCTTCACTCTGTTAAAGTCTACAAGACTAAGACCCAAGTACAGTTGTTTTGCTGCATCCACCCGGTAAGTCCAACTGCCTCAGTACATTCTTCTTTGTGGCACCCAGATCACTAGCTACCCAGAAGTGGTATTTCACATCTGCCAGTAGGGAGTAGCTCATTGTTATTAGTTTATTGCAGAAATGCAGTCATTTCAGGAGAAATTACTAAGGTATTACAAAATCCTGTAAAATTAACTATGTAATGACAAGAGAATTGACAGAAGTCATTAAAAACATCTGTTACAATTACATTATCTTCCTGTCAGGGCACAACATTAATTTACTAAAATTCTTACTTGGTTTGGACAAAAGTTTCAGATCGTGTATATGAGCAGTTAATGTTTACTTAACAATCTTGCGTTCTATCCACACACTTTTTGAGCTATTATCACTGCTGCTTCATTGCCAACTGACTCTTGTTCATGCTAATTATCTTCTACAATCATATGATTTAAATACAGATAAAATTTCATTCTGCTTTATCAGTTTGCTCTGTTAGTCATTGTATCCCTTCTGCGCTGTTATCAGCAGTTCTAAACTTAAGCTCAGATTTTCACTTAAACCAGAATCGCTGTTAAACAAACCTTGAGTTTCAAGGGGTCCATATCTTTAGACATTTCTTGTTTTCTCATCTCAGCAATGGTCTTTGGTCCCTTTTTATCAGATTTAGCTGAAAACCCTTGATTAGATAAAAGATCCTCAAAGTCATTTTCTGAAACTTTTGGCTTTTGACCTATGAAAGGAGAAAATCATTAAATGAAAAGTTACATAGCAGAACACATTAATGGGGGAAATGCATTGCACTTAGATACACCTACAGGACATTTGTCACTACTGTGATAAGCATGCTACAGTGACTTGATAAACTCTGCAAGACTAACAGGATAAGAATAAAAGGGATCATTGACAAGCTTTCAGACCAGCATACCAGAACCTCATGTGCATACATGTGACTAAATACTTCCATGTCCTCTTTTTTAAAAAATGGAGTAGGTATGAGGGAATACATATCTATCTATTAATGATTTTAGAAAGGGTTCCATTTTCCACTAGAAATTAATTCTAACTGCTGTGTAGCAGTTTTTCAAGTTACTCAATACTCTAGTCAAAAGTACGTAGTCAACATTTAAGTGTGTTGAAACTTATGCAGAATAATGAAGGAAAAAAGTATCAACATGACTAGTCATTATAGAACTAAATAATTTTAGAGAACTGTAGAATAACTGAATTCGAACCCCCACTAGAAAAATTTCTCAGGTCCAGCTGAGGTACAGCTGTTTTCAAGGGTAAGGAATCACAACATCTCTTGCCCCATTTCAGCATTTCATCATGCTAATTGTTATTTTTTCGTCCTGTTCTCCACTCAGACTTTCCTGTGCAGCAACTTATACCGTCTCTCCATCCTGTCACCTGTTTCCAAACACAGATCAATAGAACAATTTCAACTAACAGAAGTACCGGTTTTTCACTTATATGACAGTTTAAGGGAGGCACAATCCTATTACCAACACACCAGGAAAATAAAATTTTCCAAGAAGGTTAACATAGAAGAGGCCATGCCCATCCTTATACCTCTAGGTTTGCCTATTCAGTTGGAACATCTTAAGGGACTGGTTCCAAGAATGATTCCATCTACTACCATCCTTATCCTTTTCTGAAACACAAGAATTTCTAGTAACCTCAATCTTTTTTAAGACTAGCTATTATTCTTCAGCTAGGAAATCTGTTTCATACTTTTACCTGTGTATCACAAGTGGACCAGCATGAAGCAACGTTATCAACCACCTCTCCCTGGATATAGCAAATTTACCTTTCTAAGGAAGTGATACAAAACCAGTGAACATAGCCTTGAGACCTTATGCCCAAACTTGCAAATAACTGGGCCATGTTAACCTTGTCTCTGCAATACTCTAGTGTAGCTTTGCAAAAGCAGAACAGCAGATTTGCCAAGCTCTTTTCTGATTTTAACTAGATACAACCTAAACATAAATAAAAAGATGAAGGTACAAGAGTTCCTGCTGCTAACAGCGCCTCTGACTAACTTTACACAGGACATTATAAGTAATGCCTTCAGAAAACTTACCAAAGCTTGGGGTTCTGACTCCTCTTTCTTCTCGCCCTCCAATAACACTGAAGTTTCCTGTGTAATTGGGTTTAGCTGCTGTGCTAGATTTAGTCTGGGACTGCCATGAAGTACTTTGTGGTTTTGTGGATTTCTGCCACTGATTTCCCAGCTTCTGAGATGGAGCAGTCTTCTGACCAAAGCCACTACTCGAGAGTCCACCACTGGAAGAACCTAATAATAAACACTAAATTAGTTGTTCAGCTTGGTATCTATCACCTGTTCAGTACAAGTAAGACAGCTCGGTTTTGACATCTAACCACATAGTTTACAGTGATACCACTATGCAGGAGAAAGACACACAGAAAAGTGTGTCTAAAATGAATTTAAGTCTCATTAACAAGTAACTTGGATGCAGGAGCTATAGCCATTACTGGAAGTCTTCCAGCCTTGTTTCTCTTCTGTTTATATAACTTTCTCATTAAGCAGCTTTCACTCTCCTAACTCTTCTTCCAGAATAATGACTTGCATGTGAAGGCCAAAACACTCCCACAAAAAATACAACACAGAGTCTAAACTCCAGTTCTTACAACTCAGTTTCAAGCCTGAGAAGGCTCATTAGCACAGTGACATCTGGCTACTTGTTAATGCAGTAATTTTTCCTATTGAAAGTTAACTGGAAGATTAATTGATCTAAATCCTGCTAAAATCAGTATAATTTCTTCCACTGGTTCAGTGTGTTCTACACCTGCATTTCCAAATGAAAGATAAATTTATTTTATTTACTGCCACACTATCTATAGATTTAACAAGTCCATATTAACCTGGAATTATTAAACTAGCAAATTTTAGTAAATGGTTTACTGCAGAGCAGCTTTATTGCTACTGCTTCAACACTAGAATTTTACAAGTAGTTATGCACAGACAACATAAAGAAGCCAAACATTGCATGTTACCTTGTGTTTATATAAGATAATTCCACCAAGAGGATACTCAATTCAATACACAATGCTAACTGCCAAGGCAACAGGATAAAACCTCTGTTAGCCCCAAGCTAAGGAAAAAGCACATTTCTGTAATTCAGCAACTCAGCAGCTCTAGGCTGTTTCAAATAATTCCTTGGAGTCTTGGCAGCTAGTCACATTTAACAGCCATTTGCTACGGCAGTGTGGTCCTGAAATGCAAGGACCTCAGCTCTTTTTATTGCCCTTAGTTTTTCTGCTGTTTGAGAATGCTGCAGGGCTAGTTCTTGAGTTTGGGCTGAATATAAAATCCTGGGACAAGTGTTACTCTGTGATGCGTCTCATCTTCCATACCTTCTTGTGCATGTTACTGCAAACTGACAAATGTTCATAATGCTCATGGTATTGGTGTACAAGCATGGGCTTGATTTGTGCTCATCTTACAAACGTGAGAGATTCAAGTAGAAGAGCTAGGAGGGCCTACTGAATTAAAATAAAGCACTGAACTAAAAGGAAAACAACTGTCACTTTGGATCTAACAAAGAATTTAAGCCAACTTTCATTTTATATCCTTCACAGCACAGTATCAATAAACGCCAGATAAGAAACCTCATGCTCAGTTACTGAATCAGCAATCCCTGGTTTCTCTTAACTTCTCGACTGGATTCTGAAGCATTTCTAAGTCACATCTGTGGTTGTCTTCTGAAATATTATTCTGGATGTTTCACGAAAGATTCAGTCTTTTCTTGTTACTTGTCTGCTCTCAGCAACCGAGAGCCGAGTTGACTGCCTCAAGCTGGTCGTTAACAATTTAAAGGAAACCCTTTCCTTCATTTAAGCTATCAGTTGCATTTATTGGTACAACAAGCAAATCAAACTGTAGAGGCGTTAAATACAGTGTCTTAAAAGTAAGATCTTACCTGGAAGACCAGATCCAAGATTGGCAAGATCAGCAAAAGGATCAAAGTTCTGAGATTTAGCCTGGCTGAAAGACAGACCTGAAGAGACACTGGACTGGCTCCCTGTGGTAAAAGCTTGACCTGTGTAATAAGAAAACATATCATGTACTTGATGTATTTTGAAATTGAGAAAATGAATAAAAGTACTATTTCCACAACACCTCGTGTAAACCTCTCCAGCATTCTGCTCTGTGACATCTTTTACCATCACAAGAATTACCATTACTATAGACAACTGAAACTACTTGGTTGTCTGCCTTGAACTTACTCTGAAAAACTGCAGAAGTGCCTTAACAAAGGGGCATTTAAGCACAAGAGCATGGCATCCTTTAAGGAACAAAGCAAAAAGGCATGTTCAGCATTTTCAGGCGATTAAACTGACCAAGTCTGGAGTATTCCTTATTCCCTCTAATGGAAGAATTTCATTTCATAATACCTTCAAAAAGAGGCTTCAACTGTGGTGACGCTACATTGCTGGTTGCTGAGGAATCTGCCCAAGAATCCCACCCACTTAAGAGATCTGGGTGGCTTGTAGAAGATGATATTTTAGGTGGCTCCGGTGTCAAATTCCCTACAGAAGAAAGAAAGAAATCTTTTGATTGTTCTTTTAAGAAAACCATCACAATAATGCATATTTTGCCAATACCAATAGAACTGTGTATGACATCGTCAGTTACAGTGCCATCCTTACAAAAACAGTGACATTTTGATGCTTTGGATGTTTTGATGATACTACATCACTACTTTTCACTTCTCTCAGTTTCTCAACTTTATGCTCTGAATATTGATACCAAAACATAAAAGCCATTTTACCTTATTTGAGGAAATAATTTGAAGCAAATTAAACATCCCTTCCACCACCTCAATCCACTAATCCTATTCATAATTAAATCTTACAGCTGCAAAGAGAGCATATCAAATACAACACAACAAATATCTGCTAAGCGCCTGTATTACAACAGTCATTTCTGCTGCATGTGAAGGAAAACATCAGAATAAAATGCACAAAGTAGCTGCCAAAGTCTTCTGAAGGTACAGTATACAATTTTTAGCCCTTTCACCAGACTTAAGCCCCTCATCTCCCTGCCTCTGAAACCACAGGAGAAACAGTATGTATTTGCTTCAGTACTCAGGAACCCAGCTATCTGCTACACAGCCGTGTCACTGGCTATAAATGTCAAGGTATCCAAAAGTATCTGTTCATCAGTTTAGAGATTTGCTGTACCATACACTAATCCCAAATATTAAGCAGACCTTCAATTAATGCTAGTATTGATTTTTAAGCTAGAAATAATTCTGGCTTATGATCTCTGCTGTTACAATTATTTTTTTTACAGGGGCATGAGGAAATTTACAACCACTTACAGAATTAACTAAGATAAAACCAAGCTGTGAGAAAAAAGAATAAAGTAAACTACATCTGAATGCATTTGAAAGATTGAGAACACACTTTGGGAACCAGGTGTTTTGTAACTGCTGGTTTAAGAGCAATCAACTTCACCACCTCCCACAACCTGCACAAAGCAGGGAGTAGCCTATTGCTATCTACAGCAGTAAATTCACTATGAACAGTACAAGCTCACATACATCCACAACACTATCAGGAAAAGCTGCAATAATGGAGTACAATATACTGAGCAGGTACGATGTATCTCCTGGAAGCTTTTATTCTTATGCTATATTCTTTCTAGTTGTATAACTTGGGAATTACAATAGATTTTAACATGAAGAAATAGTGTTACTGACATGATACTCTGACTTTTACACATTCTGAAGAGGTATGACAAAACCACATGCTGAATCCTTATATTTCTAACCTGGCACACTGGAGTTCATACAAAAACATTAAGGTAAAGGAGCAGAATATCGAAAGAAAGGGTGAAAAACGAAGCTTAGCTAAATATTCCCAAAGTTGAAGCAATTGAGATCACGGGCAAGCAGGTCCATACCTGCTTGTCCCTTAAGTTCTTCTTCAATGTGCATATTTATAATCCTTAGCCATATGGCAGTAACTACCACAGGAGGTCAGGGCATAGTTCTTTACTAACACTGATCAAACCAAGCTAAGGTGTAAGAATAAATTGATGGTAATCAGATCACACTTTCCAGCTTCCTGAGATAAGAGATCTGTGTTTTACTACATCCTACACACAACTTGCATTAGGTTTTCTTTATTTAACTTGTCATCTCTGCAGGAAATCCTTTAATCACAGAGGACAACAGGATTTTCTGTGAACCAAGAGGCTGGTTCACAGAGAACACAGCCATCACAGAAACTAAAAAACCCAGGAGAAGACTGCACTGGTCTTTTGATCATCTTCCACATCTGCTATCTTTTGATCGGGTCAGTTCATTCTCACAGAGGGAAATATATTCCTGACTTGACTTGCATTACAGATGACCTGCTACTGGCATATCCGAACAAACCAATTCTGTTCTCAAAAATGCTCACTGAACAGTTACCTACGAAGGAAAAATGGACAATCCTCCAGCTACTGATGATAGCTTGTTTTTCTAAGTGTGGCAACTTAAAAGCAGGTTATCGATTCTGAAGTGAACAGTGATCCCACCTATTAGCTGTAGAGATTTAGTAATTGTTTACCACCGAAGAAAGCTCATCCATCACTAGAATTTAATTCCAGACACTTATTACTGCTCCAACAGTAGATTCACCCTATCTCATTGCTGCAGCTTATTTTGAATGAAGACTGACATTACTACTAATTTATTTTTACAGAGTTTAAAATTCTTTCTCACTTTAAAGACCTCATGTTTGCACTGTCTTTTGCTCACTCACCACAATTCTTCCAAATATGTCACTTTTGGGACCACGGTCTTCTCTGCCCTTTCTTCTCCAGTTACTAGTTACCATGTCGTTTCACTCACACTCACTCATTTATATTAAAAGCATTATAACTATTAATATTCCTAACTCCCTTGCTAACTGTAACTGGATGGAATGCTAAAGGCTCAAATATGTATTTCATTTCAGCTAAAAACATAGAAAAGCTGTCATTCAAAAGGTAAACATACAGAAGCATGAAATGTCATCCCAATTCCTCCACTTCCACAGGGTTTATAAAGCCTGCACAGCAACAGAGAAATACTGGGAAATCACCGTGTAACACCAGACTGAAGACAAGATGGGTACATTTCAAGTATCTTTCCCCTGTGCTGACAGAAAGCTCCAGAGCAGGTACACGAATGCAATTACCCACACTGGAGCAGTCTGTTCCTGAAAGGCTGTAACCTACAGAGACCTATGTTCTTGAAAGACTGTATCCCATGGGAAGGACCCATGCGGAAGCAGGGGAACTGTGTGGGGATGAAATAGCAGCAGAGAACAGCTGTTACAGACTGACCACAACTCCCATCCTACCCACACATTTCTTTGAAAGTCTGATTTTAAAAGCAACACTTCTGGCTCTACCACTGCACCATTTTTGCAAGGGTATGTTTTTCTTTAAAGAATGAGAATGCTTAGAAGCTCTGTTTAGTAACACTTTGGAAATGTGCTTGGGGTAGAAATACAGAAAGACCAAACATACCACAAAACTTTTTGTTTTGATTAGATTAACAGATTTAAAAATAAGTGTATGAGGAAAAGGCTTCACCAAGAATACATCAGAGAAATTAAACGAAACAAATAAGATTAGAGTATTACATAATGTACTTTGTAAGTGTATTACCAGAATGCATTCAGGTCAAGGAGGTCCAAGCTAGCCTCAGCTTGCATTTTAAGAACTGGCCATACTATAACTTGACTTGCTCATTTCTTTTCCAAGGCTTCCAAAATCTGAGAATCAAAATAGGATTCTGCCATCTAGAAAGTAAGTTTGCAGGTGTTTGTGTACCCTCAGTTCTAAGGGCTCTCAGAGGAAACTCCAGCTCCTAAGAGAAGGTTAGCAATGCTAGAAATCCTCTCTAATCATAAATATTAGCATGACATTATACAGGAAACCCTTGCTGCTTGGTGCATTTGTATCTGTGTTCCTTAAACACAGAGTTAAATAAAACAGCAGTTACAACAAGTGGATCTATTAAGACACTAATCCACCTTGACTAAGCTGAAAGACAAATGTACAGAGCAGCAGAAACTGCTGAGAAACAGAACACCAGAAGCACACTTACCTAAATTTAAGAAATCTGAGCTGGAAGAAGGCGGAAGTGAACCGTGTGTGGAAGGAACTGTAGTCGCTGTAGATGCTGAACTTGGATTAAGAAAGTCCCCAAAGAGGTCTGGACCAGACAGAGCCTGAGTCTCTGAACCTGATGACATTGTGAATGGGTCGAAAGGATCAGCTAAAAAAAGAAGCAGAAAACAAAATTATCTTATGACAAATTTTAGAATAGACAAAAGTTGAAAAAGCCTTACTCCTCTGGGGGCACAAACACAAAGCAGAGTTCATGTTGGTAACTGCAGCAGCCTTCTGAGAATTTTTTGTGGCAAAGTGTCACCATCTGTCCCTTTCTCTAGACACCTGTATTTTCATGTTGGTACAAGAAGTGTTTCAGCCATACACAATATGAACAGCTATGTCTTCAAACACAAATCCTTATCAAGGCTGCATACATTCAATAACATTGTTAATCTCATCCACGTAAGACACACCTTAAATTTGAATGATCATCTGCATATTACATTTAAATACTCTGTAATGCCAAAGCTTCAAAGACCTTACACAAAACAGACTATTAAACTACTAAAAAGAACATCAAATAAAATATTCATACTACCACTTTGACTTGAAGGCATTGCTGACTCTGGGGCAGAAAGCACGTCAACTCAAGAATGAAAACCAACAGAAGCAAGGCTTTCAACAGGTCTCTAGTGATCACAACGAAGGAAAAACTAATTGGAAGAGTATTTATAGTCAGCATGGGGTAACATGTGACAGTCAGCTGGAATCATGGCTTGAGATCTTCCCGTTTCTGCTGCCCTCTAGGGTCAAAATCCTCAAGAGTCCAGGGACTCCTGCCAGATTCACTCAGAAGCTGAAGAGAAGGAATGATCTTGCCATAGTGCCCTAGCACATTCTGAGGTGATGGCCAAATATTCTCACTTCTGCAATTATCTTTCTCGTACCCATTTCAAAGGTAGAATGAGATACACTGCCCAGGTGTTTTAAGGCAGGCATCATTAAAGAAATATAAAATAATAAAGCTTCTCTTCCATAGACTTTTGCCTATGTAAAAGAAGTAAATTAAGTGATTCCTCATTGACCACAGTAACAAAGCTCAATACTAAATTGCTTCAGAAGAAATAAATATTCAAAATCAACTAAATGCTCTACAAAAACACTTTGCAGCTATATGTAGAATAAAGCCTTTAGACTAAGTGAATTATGTTTGTGCAAATAAAATAAACCTTGTCAGAGTTTCCCAGATTGACTAATATTCCCAAAAATCTTACTGTTAACTTCAGGCAGAGAAGTTCAGTCTTGTGACAGAGTTCTAACTATCCATTGGTAAGAGGAGTAGAACCTCTAAACTAAAACACCTTTTTTAATACCAAATAGATAGTAGTGTCTAACGTGCTCTTTCAGGATACAGACCTGCCAACAACATCAGTAAAAACAGCAAGAAAACACCTTTTAGCAGCACTATTGCCCTACTGGTTTGAACAGTAATCTACAGGATTTCCAGTTGCCTAGCAGTCTTACATGATTAACACTGAAAAATCCCACGCAGACATTTGACCTGAGCAGTGCAGCTCTGTACTATGTCTAATGCTATTGCTTTACGTAAGGTGCAAGAAAGCAGGAAGTTATTACAAGTCTATGCCTTAGCAAGAACAATTATTTACACTTTGATTTAGAAAAGGATCTAGCATGTAACATCTGTATAGGGAAGCTATGGATTCCTTAAGAATACTGAATCTCCTTTATATTCAAAATTTGATACTTTTCTGTTTACACTGTTTAAAGCTAGTAGGATACCAGGAACATAACAAAATACCTGGATAAGATACAGTAAATTCTCTCCTTCATGCAGTAAAAACACCCATTCTATGCAATTCTTGCTATAGACCAACATGTCTTCAGTGTACAGATCAAAACATGGTGCTCATTTGCTAATCACAATGCAAGCAGCAGTTTTTATTTGTTAGCTAGCCAAAGAGTACCAATGTTAAATTTACTTACCTGAGGACAAGGCTGCTGCTGAAGACGTACCCTGAGTAGCAGCTGGACACTGACCACTGAAAAAGAAATCTGTTCCTTGTCCAAGAAGATCTCCAGTGGGCTCTTCCGAAACCTGTGATGCATTACCCACAAACAGATTGTTCAACAAGTCCGCGTTACTTGATGAAGAGGTTATTTCTGAGACAGGTTGTTTCTGTTCTGGTGAAATATCAGAGTCTAATCCCAGTAAGTCTACATTCTCTTCAGGAAGAGATTTTTGTAACAGTGTAGATGGAGCTTCAAAAAGCAACTCTCCTTCTGGAGTAAGAGAGTCTTTTTCATCAACAATTACTGCACTTTCTTCACCTGGAAATGTAGGGAATTCCTCATCTGAAGGCTCACTCTCCTCCCTGTCATCAGATAGTTGAACACGATCATTTTTAGATGAATTGTCCTCTATTCCACTTTCCAGATTTTTTCCTTCTTGAATAAAAAGAAATAACAGCTTCAGATTACAAGGATTCTTCTGTCAACTAGGACAAGACAGACTTATACGGTGAGATCATATGAAATCAATCCTTAATTAATCAAAGCTCACAAAAGAATTGATAAAAAAATGACTAGCTGTTGCCTACCACCTCTTTATATAGAGCAAGCGAAAGAGGCAGCTCATACTTGCCACTCTGCAAGGGCAGATACTACGAATTTTTTTCAGAATAAGACTGACCTGGACATCCACCTCAGAACACTGTAACACTTATCACTCAGTAACTGCTGCTCCGCTGAGTTACTAACATTTTTGCCAACAAAGCAGAACCCAGAAAAAAAAGTAACGTGCACTATAAAGTTACATTTTCTTAGTCCGTACATACTGGTCTGGACCCAACTGACCAGTCTATTTTGTTTCCTCTGTTCCTCAGCCAACTTAAGTGGGTCTGTGGGAATGCAAAGGCTTCCTTGCAGACCTTTAAGGTTAAGATTTTTGCAGAAACAGAAAAATTTAGCTCAGCATTTAAGTTACACACAATACCAAAAAAACAATACTTGGTGTTTATCCAAATGAAGCAGAATGGCCACTTGTTAAGCCGAGCTCACTCTTTAAATAGCTTTTTCTTCGTATTCTGGGGAACTAGTGACTGTTGCTGGCATAAGAAGTCATAAGCATTCATTGGAAAGTGTACAAGACAAACATATAACAAATAGTTACTTCAGAGGAAAATCTGTACCTTTCCAGTCCAGAGAATGAAAGAAGTTATTTGCATCAGTACTACTGCTGTGTGGGGATTCTGTATCAGTCGGTGCGCTTTCTGAAGACTGCTCCAGCTGGGATGCCTCTGCTTCATACTGTGCAGTTGAACCTGGTTGTCTAGGCAGCTCTGGTTTCCCTATAAAACAGATTTTAAGCCAGAGCCCTTACAAGAGAAACTTCTAAAACTCAGTTCCAGTCATAGCAGCTGGTATTTGACTTGCAGACTGACTGCTACAGCAAAACAACTGTCTCAAAGTATCTATTACCCTACAAAAGCAAATTCCCACCCCTCTTTGAAAGTAGCATTATTAAATTTGCTTCAACTGAAAAAGCTGGTATTTTCAACTATAAAATTTAATTAAATCAGACTCATAGCAAAACACTCAAGCATTCTATTTATATTTGTACAAAAATATAATTTACACCTCACTTGTACCAACAAACTCCTAAAATATGCAAGAACTATGAACAATATCTGCAATAAGGAACAGAAGAAAAGAGCAAACACAGCTATAGAAAAAAATCCAAAGTCTAAAGCCAGAGAAGAACATGAAGTTGTTGACTCAAAGGAGTTAAATAATACACTGTGTACTGCAACTAACCACTTACATTTCTTACTTTACTGAGATTAGACGTTAAGCAACTTTTGTGTAAGACTGAGTTGGGCTGAGTTAACCTACTGCTTACTGAGTTACCTACTTTATCAACTCTCGAAAAGGAGGTTTCCTCAAGGCAAATAAGAAGACTCCCTAAATTAATAAGTGTTCATCCACTGTTTGAAAAGAATGGGATGAATGCTTGGGATAAAGACATTTGTCTGAATCTAAACACCAAAATGGTATAGCACTTTTTCACCCTCCTTCCACAAAATCGGTTGCAGCTTACAGAGATGCTGAAATGACCTGTCTCAGAAAATATACATGAAAGATCATGATTAATGAAATAGTGCAAATTTTTCATTTTAATATGGCAAGTTTTATAAAATCAGCTCATAGCACTCGCTTTTGTTCTATTTCCTACCCACCAGTTTTAAGAAATATTTTCAATGAAATTTGAAACCCTTACATTTCATTTATCTATCAGAAAATCAC